>RJWT010016464.1:0-11261 GCA_004365215.1 Cuniculus paca | reverse complement strand
AGAAATCATACATCCGAATCTGAATTTTTGTATTTTTCTTGGCTATGCCTTATCTATTTTCAGTGTTAGACATTGTCACTGAGTGTAGCTCCCAATCATCTGTACAATCACAAAGGTAAACAGTAGCTGCTCTTAGGTGGATCATTACTAGCTCAGGATGTTTGTTAGATTAGGTTTGTTAATCATATTTTCAATTTAGGATATTTTCAATTTAGGGTGGATTAATTAAAATGTAACCTCATTGAATCCAAGAAGTATCTCTAAGAAAAAAATGTGTTTTGAACAAGTGGTTATTATTACTTGAAACCAAAAGTGTGTTCTATTGGTTTTTAGGACTTTTTCTTTTGTTTTGTTTTGTTTTGACAGAGTCTTTCTGTGTAGTCCTGGCTAGCCTTGAACTCATTATGTAGTCCAAGTTGGCCTTGAATTCATGGTGATCCTCCTGCCTCACACTCCTGGGTGCCGAGGTTACAAGAGTGCACCCCCACACCTTGCTGGGTGTTGCATTTATTTGGGCTCCAGTGTCTGTATGTTTCCCAAATTTTAACCTTTCATATATGATGGTACAATTTTGCCTCTTATGCATATTACTGGCACAATAGAATTCTGAAAATTTTAAATCTACATATTTTAAAATGATAACATAAATTACATTCAAATTTTAAAGTGCTAAAATAATTTTATAATATACTTTTGAATATATATAACTATTTGAAACATTTTAAAATTTTAATTTATCTTGTGTATCAGAATTTGTAAAACATTGAAGCAAATGCTTTCAAAGTTTTTCCTTCTCAAATTCAGTGACTCACTACTCATCATCTCTGGTTCTTTCCAGAGATAATATATGAATTAGCAAGTTATATGTTAAGAAGTTAAATGCAGCTTTGAATATACCTAAATATGAAAAAAAGCCATTTCTTCTATCATTACAATTAAACATGACAATTAAAAAAAACACTGAACATTTGTCTTATAGTTACCCTAATTGTTCATGAATATCCAGTCATTTCTTCTCACCTGAGACACTTGAGAAAATGTGTGTGCGTGTTTGTGCACACGCAGGCACATCTGCACATGGGCGTGGCTATGGGAGTTATTCTATTCCTGATACCAGAACAAAAGAACTTAAATTTGCATTCAAAACACCCTTTTGAATGACTAAGGATTAATGTCTCTTTCATGGTCAAGCTATCAGACTGAAGCTTTTTTAAAAATATTAAATACGACTTGAGACCATACTCATAAGTGAAATAAACCAAACACACATGTTTAACACCACATCGTCTCCCTAGTGTAAGAAACTGAAAGACTCAATAAGTTAGAAAATTCCTGATAAATATGGAGAAAAGGTTCTTTGATTTGATTGGTTTAAGTCCCTTTCCTACTATTTGATTGCAATATGTGAGAAGATAGGAACAGCTCTTTTGAAAAATGGGACATTCCGGTAGCCATTGCTGGTTTCTTTTGTCCAACTTGAAGGCCTGTAATGCTCTTTTGTTTTATCTGGTTTTATATTACTTTGTTTTGTTTGAGTTTATAGTCTGTAAATGTATGAACAACCATTTTGAAGAAAGCAAGAGACACTAGGGTAACCACTGTTAATCTCGGTTGTTATGTTTTGAAAACCTGTATAGCTTGCAGTGTTCTGTTCTGAAATGCTATATTATGTTTGACTCTATTCTGTTTTGTTTTGCTTTGTTTTGTTCTATTCTGTTTTGTTTTGTTTTGTTCTATTCTCTTTAAAATAAAAAAAATTTAAAAAATCATTAAAATATTTTAAAATACCATCTGTAAGAACATATGTGGAAAATTAAATTGGAAAATTTGTGTTCTCAATTTATGTCTTTTACATTCTAAGATGTGCCTTGAGCTTCCATGCCCTTCAAAATATCCTTCACTGAAAAATTAGAAAAATTGATATCATCAAGCAAGAGGAAATACAGTTCAAGTCAGACTAGTTAACACTCATTACTTTGAAATTTTCCAGCCAGTCAATCTAAAAATGTGCTTTGGATTATCAATCAGTGTATATATCTTCAACATTAAGAAAGGGAGTCCCAGTCCAACTTGTTCTTCTGTAGTATTATAATTAATAAAACAGACTTCCATTATAGGAGAAGTTGAATACTGTTACATGAAATATAATGCAATGGGAACATTACAGAATCTAAAATTTCAGTCTTCTTTTCACTAATTATCTCCATAATCTATGCTTCCCTTTCAAAACACAGATAAGCTTTTCCTGATATTACAGTGGTTGTTTGAACTTCCATAAATTAATAACTCTTTTTTTTTGAGTATATGATTTTCATCCTTTTTTTAAAACTGGAGTGCTTACCACTTCTTTACTGACAAAGCTTTTTTCTTATCCTTTTAATCTCCTTAAAACTCATCCCTTTTGTGAAATCTTCCATCTTTTCTCCAATCAGAGCCAGAAATATGTTCCCCCTTTTGAAATATTGTATCAACTTAGCTTTACCTCTTCAATGATATTACCATTTTCTAAATTGTTTTCAAGTGATCTTATGTTGTGATGAGACTTGTCAAAATTTATACTTGATTAATTCTTGTCTTCCAATTAGTACAATACCAAGTGTATGTCTGGTCCCAAATACATACCAAGTAAATGTTTGGATCCTGACTGAATAAATAAAGTAATATGTACAGGAAATACATTAATTATTTTCCATTATGTCTAGTGTATGTGTTTTTTTTTTGTGCAGATGTTTCTATATTTGTCTCCCTGTTTTTTAGCATGAGTTACACACAAAGATATGTAGATAAATTATTCAAAAGTTTATTGTGTTAGCAAAGTCCAATCTTTGATTCCTTAACTAATGTTTTAATGCTGTTCTGCTGGTATTCTATGATTCTATTTTTCAGGTGAGTCAGAGTCTTAATGATAAGCTTTTTCATTACAGTTAATCTGTTTCTTACATTGAGCTAATACATCATCTCATTTTGCCTTTTTTTGTTCAGGTGGTCAGATATACTTGGAAATTTAAACTTCATACATTTAGTTTTTGTCTTCTATTTACATGGTCTTATGTATGATACTGTTTTTATCTATTGTGCAAAATGTCTTTAACTCTCTTAAATATATAAGGTTAAGTATAGTGACAAACATCTATAATTCCAGCATTCTGGAGGCAGAGGCAGGAGGATTGGTGGAAATTCTAGGCTAGCTTAGGGTACAAAGTGAGTTCAAGGCCAGCCTGAACTACAGAGTGAAACCTTGTCTCAGAAAAATTGAAAAGAAAAGAAAAGAATATAAAATTATTTTACCCCTATAATCATGTGGCAATGTTATATTACTATTAACTGCTCATCCTGTAACAGTCACACTTTATCCTGTCTTTGCAATCAATGCTTCTTTCCTTTTGAATTACATTTTTCTTTTCATATATAACAAAGAAGATCATTAGGCAGGAAGCATGTGTTGAATATTTGTGTTTGTGTCCCCAATGACTAGCATGGTTCTTGGTATGCTTTCAGTAAATATTTGTTAAATGTATGAATAATGAATAAACATATGGCAGATATTCATTCATTTCCATCATAAACACCTAGACCAACAGAACTAGGCAGAAATTTGGACAATTACATTGGTTTCCTCTGATCCCTTCTGCTAAACTGACAACAGAAGGGGAAAGAGAACATTGTATCTCAGTCAAAGCTTCCATTTTAAATTGAGGCCAAGCCTGTAATGAGAAATTGATTTCCTAGTAGTCTTCCTAAATTGACCTAGAGACTGTAAACATGGTAAGCTTTTAATAGTCCACGTCTTTTCTCTTTCTTAGGTAAGAAATTAAAAATTTGTTTTAAAAAAGATTATGCTTCCATTAAGACCTAATACAATCCCTGAGCATATCCTAAACACTTAGAAAACATTTCTTAACATACGATAGCAACCCTTTAATTTTTCATTTTCCATTATTTGACATGAAAAAAATGACTAATAAGTAAAATATTTACTACAAAATGTTTTTACTTACTCAAATCTGCAAATTAATCATATTTTGAATGATTTAAGAAATCATTAGGACACTAAAAAAGAGTTATAAATCTAAGAGTAAAAATATACTACCTGGATGCATTGGCAATTATTCACTAAGAAATACTATTTATTATTTGCTTTGATTTTAAAAATAAATAAAAATTTTTAGCCCAAAGTTATTTTTCAAGGAGACAGTTTTTTTCAAATGTTTTCTTCTCCAAACAATTTTACACACAATATTGAATTTCTTCTATTATAGCATTGGGCTCAAAATGAAAAAAATTATCTTACTTTATTCATCTTTAAGAAGGTAGAAACATGGTCTTCCTACAAATTGCCTTCCCTGGGACTCTGGTGACAGTAGGTAGTCAAGGGAACAGAAAGCTTTACTCCATGCAGTTTTTCTCTTTTAAAAGTGTGATTTATAGCAACAAATTTAAAATTTTTTATGTTTTGAATTATTCTAATTAATTTACTTTGTTTCTGATTTACGGAGTATTTCGTGATTTACCTAAGAATGCTAGTTATGACTGACCAGGTTGATTGAAACAAACTTTAACAAACTTAAGTTATTAATAAGAATACAGTACTATGACCCCCATATTAAGCAGATTTCTTTCAAAATGCTTTTATCACTAGAACTTTTAATATGCAATTTCTTAATGATAAAGGGAGTTTAGTGTTTCTGTTTTCTAGATGAGCAAATTAAAACACAGAAAGATTGGGGGTTTTCTAAGACGGTTACTTTTTGTGTGAAACTACCCATCCTACTGAAAGATCATCCATAAATGTGAATGAACATTGTTAAACAATGTTAAATATATTTGTGGGCCACTTAAACTGATCACAGATCTATAGTTCTCCATTATTTGATATTCTAGGTTTAAAATTTTGAATTCTTGTTAATTTCTATATGCTCTAGAATGCTTATAATTTTGCTATAATGCATAAAGTCAGTGTTCCTACTTTATGTTCTTTACCTGTTTCATTTTACATATTTTTTCTCTAAATGGCAATTGTATTTTTTAAAATTATTTCTCCATGCTGATGAGATAGGAATGTCTTTGAACAGAGCTTTAGTTTCCTAATCTGTATGCTTTTGATATTTCTCCAGAATCCAAGAGAATGAAAAAAGTTCTGCTTTGCTAGATCTTTTTTTCTAATAAAATAGGTTACAGTGGCTGACAAAGAATACTAAGTGTTAAGATACTTCTGTTCTCTTTTCTGTTAGGCGTATTTATAGTAGGACATTAGTTGCCAAAACAGTCTAAATTTGAATCCATATAAGTTCATTGCTTGGAGTCATTAACCCTCTATAAAATAAGAAAAGTCACTTCTGACGTGAAAAAGTGTTATGTGAATTAGATAAAATAAAGAAATACAAAGTGCCAAAGTGCCTGAAAAAAAATGGTGCTAAATAAATTTTGTAATATATTCAATTATGTTTGACCTTAAAACCTGGTATTTTTGAAGCAGAGCAACAAGAAATGAGATGAAAGTCAACAGTGAATTTAGTTAGCATTTACTGATTAAGTATAATAAACAGAAAAACGATTAATGCATCATTATGTAACTGAGTATAATCTCAAGTTCTGTTTATCTTTGGACTGATGTATTTTGCTACTTCATATACATGTATGCATAAAGCATAAAGTATTGCTGGAGTGTTAAGAAGTGAGGAATGCCATTAACTTTATTACTAAAAGTTTGGGATAAATGAACTATATAGGTAGAAATATGGGTAAGATAGAATGTTCATCCCAATAAAATGATAATAAAATCTTTATTGCATCCCACATCATTACCTGCTATATTTTGCTTATGTTGGGTATAAAGAAAAAAGGGATTCAAGGCTTTCTCTGCAGCTCTTAAAAGCCTGATTGATCATCTTTTTGCTCCTTTCCACTTATAACATCAAGTTCCTTAGGGGCTTCAGATGAAAGGACAGAAAATGAAAATGCAATGCAAAATGTATTCTAATTTCCCTTGTATTGCATTTCTCGGGGTGGGGTAAATAAATAAGTCCTGTAGAATACACTGTAGATATAAGCAAAGCAAAGATGATAAGATATTCTTTAAAGATATTCTCATTCATTTTGTAGTAGTGAATTCTTGAAATCACAGTATTCAACATTGGGCATATTTGGGCTAAAACTAGAACTCATCAGATTCTTCACTATCAGGTGTGAATGATCATTATTTGGTCATTCTAATGGGGAATCTGGACAATAGACCTAACCATAGCAGCTTCAGAATGACAAACTTTTTGCTGTTCTTTTTTTTTATATTATTTTAAAGAAAATAGGACAAAACAAAACAAAACAATGAAAAAAGCGAAAGAAAACAGACTTCTTTTTCAGACTCCTCAAGCCATTACTTTATTGAATATAAGTGAATCACTTATTGTTTTTTTTCATCTTATTCTTTCATATTGCTTTTTCATTCATTTGATTGGGCTTGCTATTACTATATTTTTATTGATAGGTTTTGTTTTTAAGAACACATAATCAGGTATAAGGCATTGTTCTGTTACACAATTCAAGGATTTTGTAGAAATTAATCTTATGATCCTTTTTAAATCTCTTGCACAGTATAATTTATCACAGTGTTCTCTGCTTGATGAAACTTTCCATATCTCCCATTAGTTTATATTACGTATTATGCTCAGTTGCCTGACACCTGCCATTATTAGCTTCCTGTGCTGATATCCTGTTTTCCTTGCAAATATTCCCTGAATATCTCTTTGATACCTTCCCAAACCACAGGAACTATGAGATGAGTATTAACATAAATAAAATGATCATTAAGTAGCTCAAGATTCTATCAGAGAAGTGACATCAAACTTGATTCAAAGCTAGACAATTTCTACTCTACTTAAGCTCTATTAGTCCTTTTAATTTCTGTATTCACACTGAGTTATGATTGTTGTTATTTCTTTGAGATCAAAGCTATTACAAGTAAAATCTTTCAACTTGACTATTCTGCAATCCACATAGCTCTTCCTCTTGTCTCATTTTTTTTTCCTTTTTTCTTCAAGTTCAGAGAGAAACATCTTTGTTTCTTTTTTCATATTTAATACTTTAACCATCATCCTGCTTCAAGGTTTCCTCGTTATTGGTTTAGGTCACATGTTTCTTATTATTCCTTTATGTGTTAAACATTTTCAGGATTTTATCTACTGGAAACATCATCAGAAACTGTTAACACACTAAATTCTCTCATATTTCAAATCATATATTCACTCAGTTGTCCATATCTAAATATGAAATTTTTCTTTTATTTTCTAATTCTGGAAATTATAGCATAGATTTTTAACTTCATTTTATTCATTGCTTATTTACTTGGGTTAACTCTTCCAATCTAAGTACTTTCCTGTAGTTTATTCTATATAAACTATACAGCTTTTATAGCTTCTCATATTTTTCACTCCTAGAATCTCTCCTCAGTTTCCCCTATCAAGCATTCTCTTCTTTTGGCCTTTTCACATAGACATGTCTGTTGCTTACAATCACACTTCTCTGGATTTCCAGATTAGAGTTTCTCTGTTCTCACAAGAGATATATTTCCTTCATCTTGTTTTCTTAAAGTTAGGTGTTCTATAGAGTTCTTCCTGATTCCTGTTTCCTCTCTACAGCCTTTTCTTTGACAGTGTATTCACAATTCTCATTTCAAAAGCCTAAGTGCTTATTTCTTCTTCTAAATCTAGATCAGCGTTCCAGTTGGAATGTTGGAACATCTCCATCTGGGTATCTCTTGCATTTGATGAATGCTAAATAACCATGAAAATCTCTGGATCACATCTACCATTTCTGTTCTATCAGTGCCATTGACTTTCTTAAGGTTCTAACAGTCATCTAATATTCAGGCTGCCTCAATCCCTTCTTTGAATTCAGTCCACATATTATATACTCAGTTCTGTTCATTCAAAATTTCTGTCTTTCACATTCCTTTCTCAATTCTATTCATCCCTTCCTAGTTTCCATTTCTACTACCATTACCTATATTATCTCATATTATCACAGCTTCTCTATTTGGTCTAATCATTTATATGATTTCTGTAATATTGAGGTATGCTTCCAGATAAAAATTACTTATTTCATCTTCCTAGTGATGGTGTTTCCTGACTCAAAAGCACTAATGGTTCTCGGTTATCTACATAATAGAGTTCAATCTCCTTTCTCTAAGTTTAAGAAAATTGAATATTGGAAGTCAGCTTTCTTTATGGCATAAGTTCTTGGCATTGTCATATATCTAGACTTAAATATAGCAAAATATCTTTTAAATGCTTCTCATTTTATTGACTAGATGCCAGTGGTGGTACAATATCTTTTTCCTACAATGTTCTTCCTGGTTTTCATAAAGGTTTAATCTATAATTTAAGATCTGAATTGTCTTATCCAAAACATGAAGTTATGCACAGATTGTGAGAGAGAATATTGGTTTTGCAAAAACAGGCATCAGACTCAGTGAGTAATCTGCAAAACAAACTCACAAACTTGTACCAGAGGGTTAGTAGTGGAGATTAACATGAGTTAATTAAAGCCATACTGAGGGAATATGAAAAGCTTAATCTACTGTCTTAGCTGAGTTTGCTACTTGAAAAAAAACAAAAAGACAGCTGTTGGAAATGGAAAAGATATCCATATTTGGGTTGGTTCCAAAAACCTTTCTCTAAGTGACTCAAGTGTTGCACTAGGTTTCTCAAGAGAGTGGTGCTACTTAGCCTCTGACATAGTTTGCAGAATACAGTGTTCTCAAATCCTTTCCTGAATCATTCCAACCAGTTTAGATGGAACTAACCTCCATTTTACATTACTTTTCCCCTTTTATATATCTTCCCACTTTTTACCAAATACTAAAAGTACTTCTGTGTATAACATAAATTCTTGATTAAATGTTGAAGTCCTGAAGTTTGAAAGCTTATTTTACTTACACTGACAGCTCTATCTCTGTTTCATATCACCCTGTGTTATGGTTTGTGTCTAGGTGGCCCCCCCCAAGCCTCATGCAGTCATGGAGGCAACTGAATCTAGGGTTTGTGATTGGTTTGTTGTCTAGCACTGGGATTTGTGGTGTGAGTGCTGCACCTACCCAGGGGCAGAGGCAACATACAATATAAGGGATGGAAAAAGGCATGTTTTTTTTTTTCCTCTCTTTGGTCCTTTCACTCTTGTTGTTTGTGGCCACCATGAATGGCTGGCCTTCAGCCACACCACCCTGCATTGGAGCCATTCAAGTATGAACTGAAACCTTCAAAACTGTAAAAAATAAACCTTTCCTTCCTTCACTTTGGGTTTCAGGTATTTTGTCTCAGTAATGAGAAAATAGTCACCAAGACACCCTGGGTGCAAAATAGCCAGGCACTAATAAATGTTTGTTAAGTGCATTTAGAAGTAAACCATTGAAGATAAGTATTTTCTGCTGGTATTCTGGAAATAGTAAATAAATAATGAAAAGGTATTTCAATTAAAATATATAAGGGTAGATTGTGAAGAATTCTCTGTATGTTTTTGTCTGTAACTCTAGATAAGGTAAATATATGTAAAGTTTATAAGACAGGTGTTATTTAAAATCATTATTGTAATTTAATTATTATTACTTTTGATTAGAAGGACAGAGGAAGATTTATGAAAAGTGAAGAAAACTGAGAATCTATGACTTCAATCATAGACTGGCTATGTAATAATAAAGACATTTAATTTTGCGAAAGAATGTGCTGTGTGTTTTCTGTGGAGTAAAAACAGTCAGGCCATTATGAAAAGGTAAAATTGGTAATGCAGAAGAGTGATAGGGATGTTCATAGAAGCAAGACGTTTAGGCTGTAAAGATCCACATCTTTGCTACTTTCCTGACCTGAGGCATAAGCTGTCCTAGTTTGCTATATAAACTTTTAAATTAATTTTGAACACAGATAAACCAACACATGGAGATAAAATAGACTCAGACCTTTCTCTATAAATGCTAATCTATTTGAGAAAATGTTTTATATTTGTAGAAGTTGGTTCAGGTTCTGGTGTATGTAATTTCAATGCTAGCAGATTTTATACTATATGGAATTTTGTTTCTGCAACATGATGCCATGTGGCAATATAAATCTATATTACAATAAATTCTATATCATTCAATATGAACTATGTTTAGCATTTATTATGTGGCAGGGCATACAGAATTTTCAAAAATAATTGTATTTCAAAAACTTCATAGTCCTTAACCTATTTCTACCTTGCTAATAACACTAACCCTAAATCAGTTAATGTATAGTTTGATTATGCAACTTGAATTGCAAATGCTCAACTTTATCTGATATACTTAACTGGAAAAATTATCAATAAGTAGGAAGACAAATAGAAATCTCTACATTTACAAAACATTATAATGAATTCTCTGTCATTCAAGAGTTAATGATAATGTGGAAAGTATAGGTTGTATTTATTGATGGTATTCCTAGACTCAATTTTAAATAGAGTAAATACACTTGATTATGCTTTATTATTACTTACCCTTCTGATTTTCAACTACTTCATGACTTTTCTATAAAAATTCCTAATCAAAAGATACTTTTTTAAAAGAATGTATAGTTTCTTTAATGTTCACAATTTACCAAAATTTTGTAAATTGTTTCAGTTGCAAAAGTCTTCCTCATTTATTACCTATCATCAGTGTGCTAAAACGTAAGCAGACATTCATCTAGAGTTATGCCTAAAGTCCCTGTAATCCTCTGATCCAAGACATCTATGCGAGCCAGAGAAAAGATCAGTTGAATTATTACACAAATTCCCTTTGGGAAATTTGAATAAAATGCAATGTCGACAGGATGTATACTCTGCATGAGTGCTGCAGAAAACCCACAAGCCTAATAAATTGGAAAAAGCAATCCAGTGGCTTAGCTATTTAAGTACTAATGCAGAGATAAGATTGCTTCTTAAAAGTATCACACCCTCTTCCCAGTGCACTTTTGTTTATTTCCTTTTCACTTTGCCTTGGGGAAAGAAGAATGAAGTTAATGTTCCTCTGACATAAGTGCACTGTCATGTTGGATATGTTAAATATGCTAAAATGAATGGAATAGTTAGGTAGCTAATTTGGTTTGTCATGAATAATTTTAGATAGTGCAACTTCTGATATTTTTCTTAATCATCCTTTTGTCTTTTTTGCATATCTCAGATGTTAAAAGAGTAATTCTGTGACCTAAAGCAGTTAAGAAGCCAGGTGATACAGTAGGGAGAACCTAGCCTGAATACAAACTTGTATTTACAGTTCA
>RJWT010016463.1:0-19850 GCA_004365215.1 Cuniculus paca | reverse complement strand
TATAGATATACATGTTTTTGAGAAAACAAATGCCTATGTCTCTATTTCTATATTTTTGTGTATAATAGGGAGCTAAAGGGTGAATGGAGAAAGTGTGTACTGTGAAAGAAGGTTCTGGGGAGAAGAAACAGCAAGGGTAACACCAGCGGTGAAATGGTGGTTGTTCCTTTCAAAACACAGCACTGTTAGTGTGCAATGGGAACATGTATGGTGAGATGCAGGCGACAGACAAGGGTCAGAATGTGGAAGGCCTTGTAAGTCATGCTAAAAAACAAACAAACAAACAAACAAACAAACAAAATTATATTTTGCCTAAGAAAATCAGTGAAGTTTTTTAAGAGGGACATGATGAGAATAAACAATTGTTCTGACTTCATCGTGAAGAGTGGGCTGGAGAGTGGGCCAAAGAGATGTCAGGAAACCAGAAATTCCATTGTTGGAATTTAAGTGTCAGACTTCGGCTTAGGCAAGAAAACAGTATTGATGAATCTAGAGAGAAATTGAAGCCTCCAAAAGATGTATTTGGAAAAGTAATATATAGACTTTACATTTTAGGAGTGAGGGAGAGACAAGGTCAGGATAATCTTTCAGGTTTCTTCTGTGAACCACTGAGGAAAAGGGAGGCAGTAAGGTGAGAGAGGAAATATGGAGGGCGGAAATACTCAACTTTATACACATGATATAGCCAACTTGGGTCTGCTAGGCAGTTGGATATCTGCTTGGAGTACAGAAGAGTGGCTGGTTAGTAATATAGATCAGGAAATTAGATGCACATATGATAGTAAGTACCATAAACCAATGAATATGGATGAGATCTCCAAGTGACAGGAGTGAAGAGTGGAAAATGTCCCAGCAGAAAAGTTTGAGATTCTCAGAGTTTTAAAAATAAGTGAATAGAAAGAGGATTCAGCAAAGAAAACTAAAAAGAAGCAGTTCTCAACCTCTGGGCAGGTTAGCATGATGGAGGTCAAAGAGAAAATTTTGAAGTGAAAGGAGTAGTCACATGGTTAAATGCTGCTGACAGTCAAGGACAAAATAATGCCTATTGACCATAATGGCAAAGTGGCAAAAATTGAAATTGGTGAAAATAGCTTCAGTGGAGCAGTCTATAAACTTGGATTAGAATGCCTTAAGCCCCAGGTGGAGGTTAATGGAAGGAAAGGAGTGACTAGATGTTTTGGTTACTTTTCTCTCATTGCTGAGACAAACACCTGAAACCCAAAATTAGGGAAGAAAAGGTTTTTTTAGCTTACAGTTTCTGGTGGTTTCAATCCATAATCAGCTGGCTCCAAGGCAGGGCAGCATGGCACTGGGGCAACACTTCAAGGCAGCAGCTAGAGCAAAATGGGGGAAACACAAGCCTCTTCTCCTCCCTTATATTGTACATTGCCCCCCCCCCACCTTCAGGGTGGGTGTAACACGCAAAATTCCTTGCCCTCCTTTGCACAGGATGAGGATGTTTACAAAGTAAGAACCCTGGCTCCCTGCTGAGTCTCTCGGTTAAACTTCTAAACTTCTCAAATTGACACAATGTATTAACCATAAGACTGGACATAAGTTTTGCTAGAAACTACTGTGAAGTGGCATGTAAGACAGTCTATAACTGAAGTTGACTGTGGACTTGAAGAAGGTTTGTTTCTGAATTCATTTGCTTGGTATGACTTTTTTTTTTAAATTGGAGCTTAGGGAGAAAAGCTTAGGGAAAAAAGGAGGGAGAGAGAGAGAAAAGATGAATTAACACCTTATTATGGGATCATCACAATAAGAAAACCTGAAAGGTCAAAAGAAGATAGGTGCAGTGTAGAATGAAGGCATAGCAGGACCCCTGAAGTACAAAGAAAAAAGGGACATATCAATGCGCATAATCTTGTGCTTTTGACTATAGAGCATCCAATCTGGTTAACTTTTACTATCTTTGGTAGTAGGAGTTAAACAGTTTATCCACCTTGAGGCAGGAGGATATAAAATCAAAGAGAGAAGTGAAAATAAAAAGGCAATTTTAAGAAATAAGAGAAAAAAAAAGATAGCTGGAGATGAAGTGCTAGCACACCCCTTGAAACTAGCATCTCTGTGTTAATGGCGATGGTCCTCTAGTTCCTTGTGATATGTTACCCAGGAGTATTTGGCCAGTCAGGTGAGTGGGGTTTTCGGGTGTAGCCTAATTTCCATGTAAGAGCAGAGGTGGAAGGAATCTTTAGCAAGGTTGTTAGGAACAGCTTACAGAGTCAGTGGGAGACCAAGTTTTTCTCCTCTGTTCCAAAGACTTGGTCTTGGCCACCTTACCCTTCATCTAGCCCAGTCACAGTGATGGTTTTCATTGTTTAGCTACTGACCCTGCCAGACCTGGTGCAATTCCGTCTTGTACTTGTCTTCTTTCTGAATTTTTCCTTTCACATTTTCAGATACTGACGAGGAAGGAGAAACTTGTGATTTAGAACACATGAAAACATCCTTCTCAACCATGGAGAAGCAGTGGACCCAAAACTGTAGCACTTTAGGATAACTGAGCCTTCATAGAAGTCCAGTGATCTCATCACAAGAAACAGCTTACGTAAATTCAGCATTGTCATTATTGTCAAGTGCAAAAGAACTGTCTTTGGATCACGGTTGAGCAATAGCCCTCATATGCAAACACAAACACTTAATAAGCAGTTGGGCAACATCAGACACAAGTATCTTATCTTCTTTAGAGTGAGCATATGCTTTTCTTTCATACAATATAGTAATACATTAAGTCCAGTTTAATAGAGCCGCAAGTTCTTACTCAGCATATTTAGCATCTCATTATCATAATAAGCAAGGCATTCTCTTTTGTTTCTGTCAACACACCAAAATGTATTTTCTATTTACTTTTCTAGTCATCATAGAATGTTGCTAAATACTTGGGAATAGAAAAATTTGAATAGCTTAATTTGAAATTATTTTATATCTTTTTGCCATGTTAGTACCAAAGCCTGTTTATTTCAAACACAGTTATGCCTGGATTTATTTATGACTTTTATTTTTATATTATGCTGTTTTTCACTCGGTAACTAACCTAAATATAGCATGTACTTTGTCATTCTTATGTAACATATGTTTCCTGTCTCAAACACGGAATTTTGTGAATATGCATGCTCCTGGCTTGTCTTTTGGCAAAGAATGGAATTTCTGGGATTGGCGCAAAATTCCAGGATCCTGGATTTAAAAATCCCAGACTTGAAGTAGGAATGCATGTTATCCAAAATAAAGATTTTTTGATCATTGCAGAGGGCTGGTAATAGGAAAGAGAGACTTGCTGGAGCTCATTAATTTATTTGTTGCCACCCTTTCATGTAATTTTTCAGGTGCTGGTCTCAATGTGTTTCTGAAACTTACACTAAAAGTTTAGAAAACAAGACTTTAAGTTTACTGTAACGTTACCCTTTCTTTGCAGAGTAAGGCCAAAGTTATGAATTTTTCTTTTTTCTTTCAATATTAATGTAGATGCTGATTTGTTGAAAATCACCCTCACTGTTTTGAGCTGGAAGATGCTACTATACTTGCTGCCTGAAAATACTCATGATTGTTTAAATTTAGATGCTTTATGGATTATTTCACAAAGTGCTGTTGACCACATGATTAATTTAATGAAATTTCCTTGAAAATGTCCAATCACAATGGATCGTGCTAAAATGATGCATAGGCAATGACCCCATATTTTACCAACATAGAGAATTTTGTAAACAAAGTGCTTTAGATTTGTGAATTCGGACATTCCATAGACACTTTCCTGTTTCATGAAAGCAAGGAAACCCTCATGTAGCAGGACTTCAAAACAAGTGTGTTTCAGAGAAGCTCTTCAGGGATCCATCAGTATTCAGCAGGGCACAGGCATCACCTGAAGCTGTCTCATTTTCCTCCTGTCCTCTTAGTTCAAGGATTGGACTGTTGCCCTTTGCAAACTCTACTGCCTAGCATTGCACTAGCTATCCACCAGCTTTCACCTCTGTCTAATTAGCTTCCTTCCCTCTGCTGTCCCCACTGGGCTCCCCATAATGGTCAAAACAACCTGGTGTTTTGTCCTACAGAGAATTTAATCTGCTTGGCCTTTGCATCTGGGAACATGCCATCCTTTCGCTCCTTACGTTTGTGCCAGTCTGCGTTCCATATCACTAGTAGACTTTTCTTCTTTTCTAGTGAACAAACAACTAATTAGTTTTATGTGGCTCTTGAAACCAACTCTTTACTTCTTTGCTTATATGAGATTGGGAGTAAAAAGTTGTGTTGTTAATAAGTTGTGTGTGTAAGATTTTTTTATCTTTAGAACTTTGGCAAAATCATTTAAATTCATTTTGTGCCTAGATTGAGAATAACACCAGTATTATTTTCCTAGTAAGTTTGTTTTCATGATTAAATGAGATAATTCATATAAGATTTTTAGAACAGGGTTGGTACATGGTAATATCATGTTACATATTGTACCAAAACAAATACAGTACTTATATTCTGTATATTTAAGTGACTGAGTCTTCTAAGCTTTACTCAGAATAGTGCTTTTCCAGGAGAGACTCATAGAACTCTCTAGATAACAGTACTGAGACCTAGGTGTCCTGTAAATTTGAAGATAGGAGATTATCTCCATTCTTGGGCATTTCGAATTTCCTTATCTTTGTTAGGTATTAGATAATATCAAGTTGCTGATAGTTATTCATTTGACAAATACTAGTTAATGAGGCTATTTGTATATTATTACTATTATTACTACATGTGTTAAGTATTGGTTTTCTCTCTCTCTCCTGTTCTTTCAAATTCAATGATTAAACTGCTTTAAAAATGAAATCCAAAATGCTTTTTAAAATATTTCAGAATATATTCATTAAAAAAGTCAGTAATATAGAAATATCTGCTCACTTAAAATTTGTACATTCATTGCATTATGCTTTTTGAGATGCCCTGGAAAAATTGTATAAGCTGCCCTAAAGTGAAATATTTTACTAGATGTTTTCATAAAAAATTTTTAGCACATCTGTGAAAACTTTCTAAATGAATTCAGTAAGTACTTAGAGAGCAACCGCTACAGGCGTAGCACTGTACTATATTTTAATTTTCAAGGATGATTTGAAAAATATTAAAACCCAACAGTGAGTTCTGAAACGTTTAGCCAGTTGCCTGTTGGATTATTTTAAATCTGTATTTTAAAAATAAAAAAACTTTCTTCTCAAGGAGAATAAAAATTTGTAGTGAAAAATCTTTACCAAGTTTCCGGATATTTTAAACTTTAAAAAAAGGGAAGGAACCTTAGCAAGGTGTTTTTGCGTGTGTTTACTGAAATTTAAATAGTAAGAATTAAAGAAGCAAAATGAAAAAGCAAGCACTTAGTGCCAAAAGACTTCTTCAAAGATATTGTCACTATGGTTCTTTTGTTTGGGAAATTTATCAGGCTGTTTCCGCTCAAGCAATCTCAATAATTTACTTTTAAATTATAATTAAAAATTAGAAACAAAATCATCAGTGTATATATTATTGGTCTTGGTCGTAACCACTTTGTTTTGAGATATTCTTCTTGCAAAGTACGTCTGTATTTTCGTCCAGCATAGCATTGATTTAGAATGTGATTGGAAGCGCTTATCCACAATCTTGTGTCAAACAGCCCCGCAATGTCGTATTTCTTTCTGGATTGCAGTTCGCCTCTCCACCCGGCTCCACATTTCCCCAAGTAGTGAGTCAGGCGGCTGGTGTCAGACCTCATTTGGATGCAGGTGATTCGAGGTGGACTTCCCACGAGTTAAGCGGAAGCCTGAAACCCAGTAAGAAAACTTGGGGGATTGTGGGGGAGGGTCGGGGGCGGGACTAACATGACCAGCTCAACACATCCCCCAGCGATTGGAGAGAACTGAGTGGGTGGGGCTTACCGGCCCCGCCCCAGGCTGCTGTTTCTAAGGACGCTTCTCCCCCAGCAACCGCGATGGACCAGGACGAGGGACTCACCAGCGTGGACAACATAGTCACACAGTTCAACACCTATGAGGATTTCCTCGACTCGCAGATCACCACCGTGGACCTGTACTACCTGGAGGTAAGGGCAGTGGCGCGCGGAGTGGCCGATGCCTCTGGTCCCTGAGTCCTTGGGCCTGCGGCTGCGTCGCGCCGTGCCGCCCCCTGGCGGTGGACCGTGGGGAAGACTGGCTCTGAGGCCTGCGTCCGGGCCGAACTGGACCCCTCGCTCTGAGGTCATGGTGCACACACTCGCACGCACGCCTGGATGTCTTATACCGCTGCTTCTCGGCTTCCCTGGTTCGTCCCCTTCGAAGGTCACTGTCCCGGAGGTAGGAGGGCTGCAGTCCTTCAGGACCGACGCCCCTTTTCTCTTCCCTTGCCACTTGGTGTCAAAAGAGCAGCAGACAGTATCTCTCCAGGCCACTGCCAATACCAGTCTTGTGCGTTTGGTGTCACATCGGACACTGGCCTCACAGATTTGCACCCCACGTTGACTGGTTCAGAGCGCCCCTTTATCATGGGTGCGCCTTCGAGGCACTGCCTGACTCAGAGTGAGCGAGTTTTTATTCATAACGGATGGCGACGGTGAAAAAACGAGGGCTGTGACTTGGAGACGCTGCACTCCTCTCTGTCTCAGCCTTGCCACAGGAGGCCGGATTACCACCTCCCTATTTCGGCCACTAGGTGGCACCAAACCAAACGCAAATGCTGCTGTCACCTCCCCGTATTTAATCTGAAATGGTGACTGCTTTGTAGTGAACTGACATTTTTGGAAATCCAAAAACAGGGCAAGAGTAGAGTTTCACTAAGTGCTTATTCTTCAAAACACATTTCTGTGCTAGAAGTGGGAATACTTTGAAGGGGAACAGAAGCATCTAATTTGAATTCTAGCTCTTCCACAAGCAAGTTATGTGACCCCAGACAAGTACTTTCTTCTTTCACCAATTATCTGTTGAAATTTAACATATAGGTGATATTTCCAACATAGCTCTTGGCTTCAGAAATAAGGCTATAAATGTTTTGCACAGATAATATTCTTTGTACAGATAATAGTTTTGAAAGTCGGTTTTACCTTTTGCCTCTAAGACACCAAAGTGAAGAGAAAAAGTAATGCTGCTAAATAGTGTTTGCATTCATGTTTTTAATGTTTGAATAAAAATGACATGTAGACAATAAATATTGTGATAGAATAAAGTCATCTTTGCAGAACATACAGAGCATTAGTTAACTTCAACCCAGTATCACTGAGGAAGATTTCAGGTTTTTAAGGTAGAGTTTCTCATGGAAGAAACTAAAACATGAATATAGATTAGAGTTGATGAGTTAATACTTCACATTTCATCAATCAGGACTTTAAAGGTCTGCAAAAATGAAGGATAGTGACTTTACTTGAGAGAATTATGAAGTAATTTTCTTTTAAATTTGACACTGAGTGGGGTTTTCTTATTATCATAAAAAGCAAGCTGAACAATGATAGTAAGGCCAGAGTGTACACTGTCTGATTGATTAATGATAACTTCTAAGGTGCTACAAGCTCTGGATTCTCATTTTTTTAAGCTCTGGATTCTTATATTCTCAAAGATTTTCTGTGGCTGCAAGCTCACAGCCCACTTAGATCATGTAGCTACAAGCAGACCTTCAGAATTCCTTCAGTAGTACAGCAAGCAGGTTTTGTGGATCATGGGTCGTGCTTTGTGAGGTAAGCCCTGCACACATCTCTCTGTCTATTGCTCTCTGTTTGCCAACAGTAATTGACTTTGATTTAATGGAGAAATTAAAAAAATTTATTTTTAAAATATGGACAAAGAAAATTTTGTGTATGATGTACATACAACATGATATTTAAAATATATATGAAGTGCAGCACAATCTGTAATAGCTAAATCTTGGAAATAATCCAAATGCCCATCAACCAAGCAATGAATAGAAAGATGTGATATTTTTATACAATGGAGTACTATTCAGCCATAAAGAGGGATAAACAAGACTTTTATAGGTAAATGGATGCAACTTGAGACCATACTCCTAAGTGAAATAAATCAGACTCATATGTGTGAACATCATACTGTCTCCATAGTGTGAGAAACTGAAATAGTAAATAAGGTCTAAAGTGTACAGTAGTTATTGTAAAATAGGAAGAAATTGTTTAAAAGGAAAAACGAACTGGGAATGAGAAAAGGGAAAAAGAAGAAAGGGGGAAGGGAGAAAAATGCAAGTTATACTATTAGTGTCTCTTAGTTCATTGAAAAGGAAGATTTGTGCTAATAACTATGGGAGAAACTTTTATGCCCATATCTTGTACTATGAGTCACTACTTTGAAGATGACAATATGCAATGTATTAACTATTGTTATTCTACTCATTTTGTTATGAAATTCTGTCTTAACTTTTTCCCATAAAAAATATGCAACATAGAATGGATAAATAGAGCTAATTTACATGTATCACTTCATAATTATCATTTTTATGGTGAAAACATTTAAAATACACTTTGTTAGTATTTTTCAGAAATGCAGTATATTTTTATTGATAGTATGAACAGTCACAATGTTGGGCAATACATCTTTTGAACTTTCTTACACTGAACAAATTTTAAAAGGTAAATTAGAGACAGTATATTGTAGTTGGATAAGCCTGAAGTCATGAGATTTGACTCTGCAATGTTGTGTTTTTAATCAATTTGAAAAGACATTTATGGACCTGAAAAATGATGGGGTTAGACTAAGCTATGGTCAACATTCTACACTTCTGTCTTCCTATGCTTCCATCTGTCCTTTTATGCTTCTGTGTAGTCATCCCATGACCTTTACCAAGAACCTGCTGTGAAAGATGTTCCCCTAATTGCTAGGAATTTAAGTGAAAATTTATTCTAGACTTGACCTTAGTATACTGCATATATTGCAGCCTAAATTTAATTTGTTCCATATTTTACTGTCTTGCAAATATGTATTGGCTACTGTTTTATTGTGTAGGATATTCTTCTACTACAAAAAACTTTTAGTTAATCTCCATAAAAACTGGAGATTATGGTACCAATGATTCACATATGAAACAGCCATGTTACCTGTGCTGGTTTACATATCTGTGTTCCTAGAAGCTGATCTTGGAGGTTGTTCATCATACATCTTTGGTTTTGGCTTGGTTTCAGCCAACAGGAAATGCCAGCAAGAGATGACAGGGTTAGAAGACACTGGTTAGAAGATTTATTCCCTGTCACTTGCCTATTGGCTGTGGTTTGGAATTGGCTGCCTACCTTAGACTCAGCCAGCATCTCATTCTGTGAGCTCCAGATTCTTTCCATGGTCTGGCAGCTCTCCTTGGTCTCACAACTGCTTCTCTCCTATCTTCTTTTGTGCCTAAGGGTAGCAATGGCTACCTCTGTTGCTAACCTGGAGATGCTTCACATTCTATATTGGTTTTCATTAATTCTGTCCATATCTTTATAGGTAAATGCTTTTATTATTTAGTTTTCCCTTGAATTTGGCAACTATTTGCCACTGTGGCCGTCACTTTTATATAATAATTTAACAGAACATGCTAAGTACCTGTAGTGTATGAAAATAATCAACACAGTACTTTTTTTTTTTTTTTTTTTTTTTAGTCCCAGGGATCTAACTCATGACCTCTGCTTGAGCTGCTGAGCTAAACCCCCAGCCCTAAACAGTGGTTTTTTTCATGACCCTTGGTTTGGAAGAAAAAAAAGTATGGTAGAAAAATAATTACTGACTCCAGATAATTATTTGAGGAACTGGAGGATGGGAAAGAAGGTTCAGGAAGATTAAAGAAGCTAGTCTACATCAGCTGTTTAATACTTACAAAACATGGGAAGAGCTTCATAATATCGGCTGTTAGATTTACCTCTGCTAACCCAAACAATGATTTTTGTTCTAGAAGTTAGTATCATCTAGTCTAATTAAGTGAATAATCTAAATAAATACACAAATTGTTGAACAACTTCAAGAAAATTATTATATTAGAATTCTCTGGGTTCTTTTTTAGTAATCCTTCCATTTGACTGAACACAGACTTTTCATTTTAGTGGCTTCCTGTGACCACTGGAAAAATAAAAATCATAATGAATTGCTTTTCTTGGGTAAAGGATCAAGGAATGTTAGAATTATTTAAATTTTCCCCTGAATAATGAATCCTAATCATAACTAAATTATCTAGAGATAAACAGCAAGAAGTTTTAGAGTATTATTTTCCCATTATTTGGAAAGTAGAAGTAAATTAAATCAAATCATACAAATGACATCTTTTGGGTAGAATCTTAAGATTATTTGGCAGGTATCAATTGAGTAAAACTCTAGGGAAAATCAAGGAACATAGTTTATCATGATTATATGATAAGCCAACTAATAGCTAGTCATTATATTTTTTCCATCATTTATTGCACTATTCCTTATGAAAAGTCTTAATTGATTTGTTTTAGAATCACATGCAGTTTTTTGTTTACTCATTGAGAAGAAAATGATAATTATTAGCTGTGCACTCCCCTTGCAGATTCTCCCTACTTTCACTCTGGCCTCATCCTAGCGGTAGTTTCTAAAGCTTATATGAATAACAGTTGAATGAAATATACTGTGAGTTCATTTAAGAAGAGTCTTAAGAGGAAGAGGGATCGCAAATTTGAGTCCAGTCTGGGAAGTTTAAAGATTTATGGAGAGTCTGCATCAAAAAGTAAAAAAGGACTGGGAATGTAACTCAACAAGAAGGTCCTGGGTTCAATCCCCACAGAGAGAGAGAGAGAGAAAGGAGGGAGAGAGAGAGGTGAGCAGAGAGCAGAGAGTGAGAGAAGATAAAAATGAGTTATATTTTTGATTCAGTAGGTTCACAGCATTACTTCCTCTATGTAAAAAATATCTAGTTTCCTTATGGACATGAGTTCTTATGATCAGAGGTGAAGTTTACAAGAATACTGCATTGCTAATACTTATAAAGTCATAACATAATGCTATTATTATTTAGTTTTCCCTTGAATTTGGCAACTATTTGCCACTGTAGCCATCACTTTTATATAATCATTTAACATTAAAATGCTATTGCCTCCTCAGTGTTTCAAACAATTCTCTATACTCTGTATTCCATGTATTCACAGTGTATTCCATTCACCTTTTATTTATATGAGCTTCAGAAACTACCACTAGGATGAGACTAGAGTGAAAGTAAGGAGAATCCGCAAGGGGAGTGCACAAACTGAAACAAGAATGGAGTTTAAGACAAATGCACAGAAATACCATTATTTGAGGCATGGGCATGGTAATGGACTGAAAAAGGAGAATGAGAAAGGGGATCAAAAAAGTAAGAGAAGTAAAGAAAGAAGGGTGATCCAGAAGCCAAGAACACCCAGTGAGCAAAATTAAAAATTCGTGAGCAATGTTTAGGCAGAAACAAGGAAGAGTATTCCCATGGATCCCCAAATGAAAGCACATGGGGACAAACACGAGCAGCCACAACACCAAGAAGGTATCAGCATTCATGCAGGAGAAAAGCAGAACAAAACAATGGGGGCATGGCCGGTTGTGGTGAAACACATCTATAATCCCAGCACTTGGCAGGCTGAGGCAGGAGGATTGCCATGGGTGTGAGGCCAGCTTGAGCTAAATAGTGAGTTTAAGGCCATCCTCAACTACATAGCGAGAACTTGTCTCAAAACCAAACCAAGCTAACCCAACCCAACTCAACAATGGGGCATGAAAAGACCTCTGAACAAAATATCTGTTGGATGGACAGCAGGTCTTCTTCACAAGGTGCTTAGCTGACATCAGGAGGATGATGCCCAGAGGCCTCCATTAATAGATGAGTACAAAGATTCTCAGGTGAGACATGTCGGAAATAGCACCATCTGGACCCAGGGAGCTCTTGAAACTACTTTCTATAATTCCCTTTGGATATTACTCCACTCTCTGAGAAACTATTAGGGGTGGAATCCATATTGAACTAGACAGGGACAGTAGAGACAAAATTTGAAAGAGATGATTCAGGTAAATGTGAAGGAGGAAAAATTTTGAAAAAGGGTAAGAAGTAAAGCTAGTACCACATTTTGAAATATTACACAAAAACAAAATAAAAGTGAAATTCTCTGAGCCACACCTTGTAAAAGTTCAGTAAAACTAGAAACAAGCCACGAAAAAAGCACCACAATCAAAGTCCGTTCTAAATCACAGTATGAATGTGAGAAATAAAGCATTCTTGTAGACAGTGATAGCACACTTTAAAGACCTGGTTGCTTCTAGAACTTCTTTTTGAACCCAACCTAAAAGGCATTAAGCAAATGATGTACACATGAAATATTTCATAAATAACATAACAATTCCAAAATGAATTAGGAGCAAAAACAAGGTTTTAAAATAAAAATTGAAGCCAGATGTGGTGGCCTGTAACCCTAGCTACTCAGGAGTCTGGACTGGACCCTTCAGATCCCCACTGTGCAGACAGACCTTTTCCACTCTTCCACTCTCAATTCTGTGGGTGGTCATTTACAACCATAATGGAGATTTCTCAAATTAGTGAAACTAGAGAGACTTCTAGTCATGAGCAGCAGAGAAAGAACCTCTCTGAGATTTGACATCCCAATGCTGGAATATAGCAATGTGAGGAAAAGAAGGAGTGAAGTGGTCCCACGGGACCCAGGAATGATCTGAAGAGAGAATTGAAGCTCACAGAAAGAGTGAAGAGAGAAACACCAACAAAGAAGGAGGCAGGAGCACTGTCTCCATGAGCTGGCCTCACTTCATGGGAATTGTGGTTTGAAACTAGATACAGGGTGACTGTGGGGGACCCTAGAGGCTTCCAGTGAGGAAGAAGTGCACCAGTGGAGTGGAACAAAGTAGGCAACAGACTTCAGTGACTGGTGAGTTGTCTCATTCTGACCTCCCACAAGAGAGGATGATTAGTTGGGGGCTATCTTGGAGAGAGGCCAAATGAACTTGGGACCATGGGCGACTAGCTACACCTAGTGGTTCCCAGCCAACTTCAAGCTGATAAGGGGCATGGGGACTGTAGTCTCCCAGCCTGACGCCAGCCTAAACTTCAGTAGAAATAGGAGTGAAGGCTCACTGGGATCATCCTCTAACCTGCCATGGAGCTGCCGTTGGCTTGTTGGGATTGATCACTGAGTATCTGGACTCAGTCTGTCCACGTCGTTTACCATTGGCAGCAGACACACCTTGGAGTGGACATTTTCTCTTTTCTCTTCTTTGTTTCTTTCTTTTCTTCTCTCTTGTTTGTTTGTCTTTCCTTCATTGTTAGCTCATGTTTTCATATGAATGTGAACATGGTTTCTAGCTTTTTTTTATTGTTCATTTTTGTTCTTGTTTTTATTTCTTTCTTTTCTCTTCTGTCTTCTGCACCAGTTTCCCATAGTTTTTCTGATCCTCCTTTGTCCTTCAGCCTTGCTTCTAATCTCCTCCTTTTCTTCTATTTCTCTATCCCCCCCCAATCCTTTTTAAATTTTCTCCACTGAGGGTAAAATTGTCATATTGAGAGCTTATTTACTGTGTATAATTTTCTCGTTTGTTTTAGATTTTGTTATATAACCACAAATCTAGTTCATATAGTTAAAGGGGGTAAATTAATAGTTACCTCATCTAGGTTGTGTTTGATGCTATTGTTATTGCTGATTGTATCACTTTAACTGAAGTGACATAATTGTTCTAACCAGTTGTTCTTCCTGGTATACCAAGACTGAGACTGCCTAAGAGTCACAAAAAGTACTGTAGGCCAGTGTCCCAAGAGCCAGGAGCTGGACCAAATATGCAGCAACTTCTTATCTCCAATAAATTGAAGAGGTAGGATCTTTCAACAGACTCAAACCCCAAAAGCGAGCTATACCTGGAAAACACCTCTGAGATGTAGTCATTTCCTAAATGCTCTAAATTCTAACAATAAAGCTACTCGCCATGGGAAATTTTCAAGCATCAACCCAGGAATTAAGCTAAAAAAAATACAAATGAGAAGACACTCAAACAAGATGCAATCACAGACATCCAGGTCACTAATGGCAAACACAGGGGGCAATGAAGTGAAACATCTGAAAGCCATTCACCTAGACTCTCTGAAGAGGTAACAATGGAAGTAACTAAGCAGATGAAAGAGGCTCTAGAAAAAAAATCAAATCAGAAAAGCTTTCTCAGATGGCTACAGAGATGGTGACCATACTGAAAGACATGTTTAGTGACTCTAGAGCAGATACAGATAAAGAAATAGAGTAGCTTAGGAAAATAATGGAAACCATGAATGCCCAACATAAGAAAGAACTGGAATGCATAAAATAAATTCAAACAGATATCTAGGAAATTAAATATTTCATTGAAATTATACAAAGCTTTTATACTTTGTGTCTAGGTGGCCCCCCATACCTCACGCAGTCATGGAGGCAGCTGAATCTAGCATTGTGATTGGTTCATTGTCTAGCACTGAGATTAGCAGTGTAAGTGCTGCACCTGTCCAGGGACAGAGCCAGCATACTAAATAAGGGAGGGAAGAAGGCACGTTCTCTCTCTCTTGCCCTGTTTGTTCTTACCACTTGCAGTCACTGTGAATGGTTGCTCCTCAGTCACACCACCCTGCCTTGGAGCCAGCTGAGTATGGACTGAAACCTCCAAAAACTGTAAGAAATAAACCTTTTCTTCCCTCATGTTGGGCATCAGGTATTTTGTCTCAACAATGAGTGAAAAATAACCAAGTAGGATGAGCCAATGGAAGAACAGAATTGCAGATATAGAATAGAGAATTGCATGAAAAGCAACACTTCTTAAAAATAGCAAGGTGCCACGAGAAATCAATTGAGCAGCTGCAAGACTATGCAGAGTAACCTAAGATTTCTCAGAGTCAGTGAAAAAACAGGAGATAGCACAAAGGACATAAAACACCTGTTCACAGAAATAAAGGAAGAAAACTTCCCTAGCAGGGAAAAAGAATTTGTGTATAGTTAAGTGAGGCATATAGAACTCCAACTAACCATGATAAAAAAAATCTACAGCAAGGCACACAGTAGTCAAGATTCCATAAAGACAACACAAGAATAGAATTTTAAAAACTGTTAGAAGAAAGAAACAAATCACTTATAAAAGAAAGTCCATCAGAATCACAGTGGACTTCTCAGCACAAACCCTCAAGCCAAGGAGAGACTGGGTGAAGTTTTTCAAACTCTGAAAGAAAACAGCCTTCAACCCAGATTGACGTACTCTGAAAAATTATATTTCAAAATTGATGGAGAAACAAGACACTTCTGTGACTAACAACACCTGAGGAAATTCATGAACTCCAAAACAGCACTAAAAAATGATCTAAAGGACACTCTTGAAAGAGATAAAAAGGATTATAATTCCTAGAGCCCAACAGAGAGAACCCACCAAGCAAAGCAAACAGAGGGGAAAAAGGGGACCCAATAAGAAGAGAATAACAAGAGAAGGACATGTCAATACATATCAGTTATAATGATCAATTTAAGTGGTTTCAATTCACCAATCAAAAGAAACAGACAGGAAAAATGGATCAAGAAGCAAAATTCAACAAAAGGTTGCATATAAGAAATACATTTAATTCAAAAGGAAATTCACAGAATGAAAGTCAAAGGGTGGAAAACAATATTCCATGTGACAGGAACCAAGAAAAAGAAAGATTAGTTACTGTATTTGCAGACAAAGTGGATTTCAAAACAAGACTGATTAAGAGAGACAAGGAAGGTCAATACATCTTTGTAAATGGAATGATCCAAAAGGAAGAAACAACAAAATTAAATATTTATGCACCAAACACCAGTACACCCAGCTATGTAAAACAAATAATAATGCACACAAAAAATCAAATAAGCATGAATACAATTATAATTGGGGTGCCTCAATAGCCCACTGTCACAAATAGACAAATCACCTAGACAGAAACATCGACAATGAAATACTAGAACTGAACCAAATTTCTAACAAATGGATTTAGTAGATGTCTGCAGTGTTCTACTGCACAACATCAGATTACACATTCTTCTCAGTGGCATACAGGACATTTTCCAAAAGAGACCACATATTAGCTCATAGAACATGGTTAAGCAAATACAAAAAAAATTAAAATTATCACATTCATATTATAGAGCACAGTACAACAAATTTTGGACTCAGTGGTAAAAGAAACCAGAAGAACTTCGTAAACACATGGAAATTAAAAAACACTATCCTGAATGACTAATGGGTCAAGATGAAATTAAAGAAGAAATTAAACTATTTCTTTTTTCTTTTTCCTTTTTTAAATTTTGAATAGACTATAACCAAATGAAATAAAACAGAATAGAGTCAATCACAACCAAACAATGAACATGGTACATGGCTTCAAAACAAAGTAAAAGGAAATCAGTAATGGCTACCATAATGCCTCTTGTTACCTTCAAAATAACTGCCCATACCATCAGGCATAAATAAAAGCAAACAAAATAGAACAGAATAAAACCAGTAAAAAAAAAAACAGTGAAAACAATACAGGACTTCAAAACAAGATAATAGTAAAACAGCAGTGGCTACCATAATGCTTCTTGTTATCTTCAGAGTAGTTGCCTATACCTTCAGACATAATATAATCAAACAACACAGAATAGAGTAAAATCAATCAAAACAAAACAATGAAAGCAATACAGGGTTTCAAAACAAGATAATAGGAAGAACAGAATATATGATGGCTGCCATTATACATTTTGTTATCTTTGAAATAGTTGTCCATGCTGTTGAGTATAATAAAATCAAATAAAACAAAACAGAATAAAATCAAACTAAACAGAACAATGAAAACAATACAGGTTTCTTTCTTTCTTCTTTTTATTTTAAAGAGAATAAAACAGAACAAAGCAAAACAGAGTAGAACAAAACAAAGTGGATCAGAACAGAACAATGCAAGCAATATAGGACTTCAAAACAAGACAACAGGAAATCAACAATGGCTACTATTGTGTCTCTGATTTTCTTTGAAATAGTTGTTCATACCTTGACACACAATAAATTCAAACAAAACTGAATAGTATAACACCAATCAAAAGAAAAGAATGAAAGCATTACAGGCTTTCAAACCAGACAGTAAGGAATCACCAATGATTACCATAATGTCTCTTGTTTTCTTCAAGATAGTGGTCCATACCTTTTCATATATTGCAACCAAATAATAGCAAACTGACTAAAACCAATCAAATCAAAGAATAAAAGTATTATTGTATTTAAAAACATGATGATAATAAATCAGCAATGGCTGCCATAATGTCTCATGTTCTTTACACTAGCTGTTTGTACCATCACCTTTAGTAAAAACAGTTCTCGTAAACCTTTAGGAGTAGTTCTCGGCATGTATCAGCCTATACACATACATCTGTCCTTTCTGTGTTAGGCAGAATAACAAAACAAAACACAAGAAAAACAAGAAAAAAAAGACAAATAAATAATAATAACAGAGTCTAAAACAATAACAATAAAGACTTTCAGAACGAGGTGGTAGGAACATGCCAAAAGTTGTTATTTTGTATAGTTTTCTTCAAAAGAGTTACTCAGATTATCAGATACAGATATGCAAAATTGATCTAATCCTGTGAATGTTAACTGTTTTGTTCCAAGAACTAATGCAATTAGTGGTACACTTATCTTAACAAATTAACAATGGCCACTGCCTTCCCTTTTTAGATAATTAGTCCCCTTTTACCTTCGCAATCTGTATTGTGCATTTTGGATCCCACTAACTCCTTTAGTTTATTATACTACGGAGACAACATGAATTTCACCCATGTGACTCTGAACCATTTCATCCATCAGCATGATCTCAAGTTGTATCCATTTATCTACAAGAGCCTTGATGTTATATTCCTTTATAGCTGAGTAGGTTTCCATTGTATAAAATGCCATGTCTTTCTTATCCATTCTGCAGTTGATGGGCAAGCTATCCCTACTTTTTTTTCTGACTCCCTATCACATAGGGCATTGTTCTCTCTCCTTTGACTTTTAGTCTGTGAATTTTCTTTCTAGTTAAATGTGTTTCTTGTTTAGAGCATACTGATGGCTCCTATCTCCTAATCCACTTTGCCTGTGTTTCTTTCTACTGGTGAGTTGAGACCACCTACATTAATATTTATGGCCCTCTTGCACTGCATTGTCCCTGCCATGCTATTTTCCTGTCATTGGCTCCCTATTTTTCACCTCCATTCAATTGTCTGCCCCACTTGATGGTCACTATTTGCTGCTGTTCCTGAAAGCGTGGTCATTTTTATCTCTCTCTAGAATATCTTTCAGAATTCTTTGTAGGGTTGGTTTGGTGGTCATGAATTCCTTGAGTTGTTCTTCATCATGGAAGTATCTTGTTTCTCCACTAATTGTCAAAGATCATTTTTTGGGTACATCAATCTGGATTGGAAGTTGTTTTCTTTCAGGCCTTGCAATACTTCACTCCAGCCTCTTCTTGACTTGATGGTTTGTGTTGAGAAGTCTGTTGTGATTCTGATGCATTTTCCTTTATAGGTGATCTGTTTCTTTTCTCTAACAGCTTTTAATATTCTGTTCTTGTGTTGAATTTCTGGGATCTTTATTATATGTCTGGGTGTAGATTTATTTTGATTATGGCTAGCTGGAGTTCTATGTGCCTCACTTATTTGAATGTCATTTTCTTTTCCCATTCTTGGAAAGTTCTCTGATATTATTTCTGTAAATAGACTTCTGATGTCATTTGTCTTGATGCCTGCTTTTTCACTCACACCTTTTATGCTTAAGTTATGTTTCTTTGCATTGTCTTGCAGTCATTAAATTGTTACTTCCTGGTTCCTTGTTATTTTTAAGAGATCTTTCCTTTTGTGATCGCAAGCTGCAAACCTGTCTTCAAGTTTTGAAAGTCTATCTTCAGTTTCTTTCAAACAGTTTTGCCAGTTTTCAATGGAGTTTTTAATTTCCTGGATATCTCTTTGAATCTGTTTCATGTATTTTAAGTCATTTTTATAATGTTCATTCAAGGTTTTTCTCATCTTCCTATTCCTCTGCTTTTTATCCATGTCTTCTTGAAAGGTGATTAGCAATTCTTTTATTGTGTTTTTCATTTCTTCTTTTATGTGAGATAGCATTTCTGTTCTAATTTCTCTTATAGCCTCATGAAGTTGTCTCTTTACTTCAATTGCCATCACTGCAGAAACTTCAGGTGTGTGACTCTCGATCACATCCATGTTTACAGAGACTGCCTTTTACTTCTTTGTCTTTACATATTCCTGGATTCCTCTACACAAGTAGGTAGTGGGGTCCCAGGTGCTTCCCACATTGGATACAATTTTCAGAAGCAAGTCTGTTTGGTTTTTATAGCCAGTGCTGGCTGCGGGTATCTGATGGTGGTCCTTGGGTGCGTTGGTGCAGGTCTGTCTGCTGTTTTTACCCTAGCCTGCCCTTGCTCCCCTATGGCTGGTGGAGTGTGCATGGGGGTGGGACTGCCCAGGTCCTGTGGACCTGAGCTGGCTACCAGTGGAGTACCTACACAATGGCCTCTGGAATGCGTGTGGGGGCAGGACTCAGTCTTAGCAATTTCCACAGGTCTGCACCTAACTGTGAGCTGCTGGAGGAAGCATGTGGTAGTTCTGGTTCCAGGCTTATCTGGCCTGACTCCAAAATTGCTCCCAGCCAATCACTCTGTCCAGCGGGAAGACTGAGTCCTCTGCACTCACTACCAGCCGGTGCAGTCCTCTGCATTCTCCACTCCTTTCCACTGCTGCATCTCTTTGCAGAGCCCTCTGGGGTCACCAGGAGTCACCGTCACTGTGACCATGCATCCCCAGGTTCCAACAGCTCCTCTCGGACAGTGAGTTTGGCTCCAGACTAAGATGTCACCAGCTACTGCCTTCTTCTTTGTTTAAGTTTTTCCTTTTACTCTCTCTGTGGGTTTCCATTCACACT
>RJWT010016462.1:0-19845 GCA_004365215.1 Cuniculus paca | reverse complement strand
CTCCGGTTCCTCCGCTTCATGAGGGCTTTCACGGAAGCCTACTAGATGGGGTCAAAAGACAGAGGAGGAGAGAAGAGTTGGTAAGAGAGACAGAGCAAAAGCAGATGCAAAAAGGGAGCACAGTGGATGTATGCACGAGAGATACAGAGAAAGAGAAAGAGAGATCATCAGACCTAGACCAGGAGACAGAAGCAGACACAGAGGAAGGAAGGTTCTGTAAACAAGACACCAGCAGAGCCAGATAACACAGAATGAGCTGCACCTCTAACAAAAGACATGGGCAGAGAGAGACACAACAAGGAACACAGGCACCCCTGGAGAGGTGGACAGAGTCATGGCAGGAGCCCCTAGCTAAATGCCCCAGAACTCTCCATGGGGTCACACTGGACTTGGCATCTTCTGAAAAGAGTTCTCTGGGTCCTGACTGCCCCTCCTGTGCCCTCTTGAGGCACGGAGCAGTCCATGACCCAGAATGCCAGAAACTCCCCTGGCAATGTACTCCTGCTGCCCCCAGAGAAGCTTCTGGCCCCCACAGTCCACACCAGTGCTGGACGGGCTGGCTTTCCAAGCCATTGAAAGGGATTCTCACTCCACTGACTTGGTGTGTTCATGGCCTTTCAAGCTCTGGGTGGAGGAGGGGAGTGGGGGGGAGGAAAGGGGAGGGGAGGGGAAGCTGAAGGGACCTGAATGGGGGCCCTCAAGACAGAGGAGCGGAAGGAGGCCTTACCAGAGATCAAAGGCCCAGGAAGCAACAGAGGGTCTGAGGCTGCCCTTTCACCCATGGCTGCTATTCACAGCCCTGGCTGCTCTGCCAAGTCCAGCCCCGACACCAGCTCTTCTGGGCCTTCTAGAGAGGGAGGTGCAGCCACAAGCTCCCAGCCCCCAGCCGGGCAGGATTCCTGAGGCCGGAGCCACAGCCTCCTCCATGCAAGCTCTCCCTTCAGACCAGCCCAGACAGAGCCTGCTGTCTCCCCGGGGCTGAAGCCCAGCCTCAATCTCAGAGAAGCCCCACAAGCCTCCAGAGCATCCCTGGGAGCTGGGCCTATGACAGGCTGGACTGGGGAAAGAAATACATAAGGTGCCCCCCGCCCCGCTATGTCCACAGGAATGGCAGGCTTGAGGCCAGGCACCAGGAGGAAAACAGGAGTGAGAGGAACTCCCAGGCACAGCACAGCTCACAGAAGCACCTGCTGCCCAGCCTGTCACAGACCTCACAAGTCATGCTGCCCAAAGCAGAATGCCTTCTTTGGCTCTTTTGGTCCTCATTTGTTCAGCCTCTGCTCCCACCTCTGGTGACGGGGAGCTCACCACTATTCCAAGGTAATCCTTCTATCTGTGGCCCTGCCTGGCTTGTTGTTCAGAAGCTATACCTTACTCTCAGCTTTCCTCCAACAGCCCAGCTCTGCCCTCACACAAGGACCGAACTTCTTGCTTCGGCCACCAAACAATTTATCTGAGATTTGGACAAAGGGGCCACATCCCCAAGCCTAGTCTTAGAGGAAACCTGGAAAGAAACCTAAAATATTTCTAATGTGAATGGGCCCTTGTCAATCTGCTGGGCTGACAGTGTTCTAGCTTGTTTGTGCTATAGAAATCTTCAATGGAACTTTCTATGGACCAGAAGCCTCTCATTCACCCTCCCTACTAAACTGTAAACCTCTAAAAGCATGTGAGGGATCCACTGCACCAAGGAGCATTTATTGATCACCTACTATAAATTTGGTATTGTCTAAAACAGTAGCCATTAGACAGTTATGGCTCTGAGCATTTGAAATGTTGCTTAGTGCAACTGAGGAACTAAAACTTTCATTTCATTTCATTGTAACTAATTTAAATTTAAAAACAGAAGCCATGGAAAATATTTTTCCACTAACCACAACTTCATTGTTTTGATAGGACTAACTACACTTATCTTCAACTGTCAAATGTTTAGCATTTAAATTCAGATGTGTTTTAAGTGTAGTACACACATATTTCAAAGATTTATTTAATATCAGAAAAGGGAAAATAATATCACATTTTTTATATTGATTACATGCTGAAATGATAATATTTTGGGAGTATATTAGACTAAATAAAATGTATTCTTAAAATAAATTCCACTTGTTTTTTCTTGCTTCTTTTAATATGGTTCCTAGAAAATTTTACATTGCATGAGCCTTGCATCCCATTTCTATTGGCTAGTTCTGAGCTAACCACTTTCACACCAACCCTGACATCCAAATTACTCAACATGTCATGCGTTTCTTTTGTTTATCTTTCTCTCAGTACTCAGAACCTAACCTCGGACGCTCTATCATTGAGCTACTCCCTGCCCCTTTTTATTTTCAGACATGGTCTCACTAAGTTGTCCAGGTTGGCCTCAAACTTTTGATCCTCCTGCCTCAGCCTCAGCCTCAGCCTCCCAAGTACTTGGCATTAAAAGCCTATGACACCATGCCTGGTCACAGCACATGTCTCTTGAGTCTCTAAAATCATTAAAGCCATCTCCCCTCTGCCTTCAGACTAAAAGTCAGGGCCAGGGTCAATGCCAAACCACTCTGGCCTCACTTGCCACCTCTCTTCCTTTCTGAGATCTTCATGCTGATCCCTCCCCTGTGCCAGTCACTCTCTCTTGCCTTTGATTGGAATCCTATCACTTCCTCTACTCTGTCCTACAAAGCTGCCTCCTACGAGGAACTATCTCGGATTCTTTGGATGGAAAGTAGACCACCCTCACCTGTCTTCTCCCACTGGTGTCACCTCATAACCCATCAAAGGGACTCTGTTTTCCATCTTGACCGCCAACCCATCATCTGTGGTTGGACCCCGTCACTGCCTACCCTTGTGCTAAGGTCTGCATGGAAGAATGGCCCTAGCGAACTCCCACCAGGCAAAACCCAAGACCAAGCCAGAGAGGACGGCTCACCAGGGAGCTGAGCCGGCAACTCTGCCTTGTAAAGCTCGGCCATCTCATCTGTCATCTCATCTGAGAAATAGGGTGAGACCCTCAGCTGTCTTCCTCTTTTCCTCTTGGCCTTCTAACACCTCTGTCACTCATGACTCATCCCTCAGGCTGCTGAGGGCTCCTGAGAAAAATGGTACTGTCCTGGAAACCAGCACCCTCACAAATCTACAGTCTGCAGCTCCATCACACCAGTTGCTAGTGTCGCCAGCTGTTTCAGTATTCTCCCAGTGGCTGGCTCTTCCTGTGCTCGCCTGTAATCCCAAACCTCCAGATCTCAGCTCACTGCCTCCCAGCAGCATCCTCCCTAATCACTGAGCCCTTCTGCTGAAATTCTTTCCCACCCCACAGTGCTCCACCTCCAAAGAGCCCGGAGGGTCTGAGGGGCAACAGACAGCCAGACATACAGGGCAAAGAGGCTTCAAGGGGCCCCCCACTCCTCCCGACTCCTAGTCCACACCAGCTGTGTAGCTTTGTCAATGTCACAGAACTCTCTGGGGCCTTGATTTCCACCCCTAAAAAAAAGAAAACGAAGAGTGGTAATCTCAGCCATCTCATTTCCCCGCAGAGCCAGTGCAGGGACAAAGAAGATACAAGAGAGGATGGAATGGACAGGAGGAACACGACACAATTCTCCCCAGACACTTCCCTGATGGGAGCCAGGGCACTTTTGCCTGCCTCTCTGCTCAATCATCTACACTCCCAGTGAGGTGGAAAGGAGTGAGGGGGAGGCTCTGGTTGCTGCTTGGTTCCCCTCTCTTCTCCATCCCGTGAGCTCCAGGACCGTCAAAGCATTCTCCATTAGCCAAAAGGCCGCAGGCTGGACTACCTCCATGTCTTCCTGGGGATTAGAACTCTACCAGAAATTTCAGAAACAGAAAGATTGCAGAATGTATCCCATTCCACATCTGATCCTAGATACTCTTGTACAGCAGCCCAGCCAAGTGCCATTTAGGCTGCTTACATACTCCTTACCTATGCACCACCTCCCAATGTATCCTGTTAGCCCTGGACCACTTTCACATGTGCACATTGTCGCTTCCACTGAGCTGAAATCTCTGCATCTGCCATACACTGGCCCATGAGGCCACATGACAAGGTCTCATTCCTCCCTCCTTCCACGGCTATCTGTACAAGGCGACACTCAGTCTATTTATTCTGCTCTTCCTTGTGCCAACACATGCCTGGAGCCTTGAGACGTTCCCTAGGTGCTGTATCTAGATCCCTTTCCACTCAGGTTATGCTCACCTGGACACAACCCAATTTGTCACTGTCCCTTTAAAGATCAATACCCCAAATGGCCACAGTCTCCAGGGAAAGACAGGACCAGCAGAGAGTAGCCAAGACTGACACCAGCCATGTTGTGGCTACTTTACATATGTAAAAGCAGCTGCAAAGCAAGTCATGGTGGCGCATGCCTACAGTCCCAGCACTCAGGAAGCTAAGGCCTTGAGTTTGAAGCTAGCCTGGGCATACATAGCAAGACTCCGTCTCTAAATAAATAAATAAATAAATAAACACAGCTTGAGAGCCCAAATAGTGAACACTGCTCAGAGACCAAGCCAATACTGTACTCCACAAACACCATAAGCAATTCCCCAAATCAAGACCTGTCTGTGGCTAAATATAATATGGGTTTTTTTGTTTTCATTTTTTTCCCTCAGTACTGGGGATTGAACCCAAGGGCACTCTATTACTGAGCCACTTTTATTTTTTCTTTTGACACAGGGTTTTGCTAAGTCGCCCAGGCTAGGTTGGAACTTGTAATCCTCCTGCCTCAGCCTCCCAAATGATTGGAATTAAAAGCATGCATCATCACACTGAGCAAAACTAGATTTTTTTTTTTCTTTCTCCTTCAACTCCAAGTGAGCCTCATACTAACCATCCCTCTGCCATGATCAAACACAGCCAGGCCCCTGCTTGGCACATCTGCTGTGAGTCCAGGTGATAAAAGGAAAAAGGATGATATCATCAAACCCATAAACCAACAGAGATGGCAGGCCCACTGCCTCCCACAGCAGCCCGGCACAGCGGCCCACTGAGTTAAAGACTTCTGACATCTGCTCAGGATTGTCGGGAGCAGGGGAGAGAGGTGAGCAAGGTTTCACAAGCCATGAATCATCGCCCCACACCCCCACAGCTGCAAGCAGAGGCCACAGGCCCAGCTTCTATGCTGCCTGGAACACACAGACCACAGACCAATCCACCATGGGGCCAACTCAATTTTCTAGTTACAGATCTTAAGTACTTAGGCATGTGCTCACGAGAACATACATCCCCTACACAGAGCTGAGAAAGGGAATTGTGCTGAGGAACAGAATAATTGAATCAAGATTTCTGTCACGCTGCTCTCAGGCCCCAGACCACAGCCCTTTTTTTCTTTTTCCTTTTCTGACTAAGGTTTTACAGACTCCCAGGGGGTCGCTTCTCCTCTCAAACCGATTAATGTCAGCCACACTGGCAGCCCATCTGGAGGAAGGAGACCTGGGTTAAGGTGGGCTGTGTCTAGCACAGAGCTAGCCAGCTCCAGAGGCCCAGGCAGCGCCCGGCACACCAAAGTGCTGAGGAAAACCAACCGGGAAGATTGTCATCTTTAATCCCTGAGAGGCCCCTGTACTTCTTCCTTCCAGGCCCAAAGGCAAAAGTGAGATGTTATTGGTTTCCTCCACTCTCCACCATCGCTACAGAAGGCCTTCTCCTGAGAAGCACGCCCAGCCCCTCCGAGAAGCAATCCCTCTACCTCCAACAGTTGCCCCCTCACTGCAGGACAGGATGGTGGGGTCTTTGCCCAGCCCCCTTCTCTCTTCTCCGCAGTCCCCACACAGGGACACTGGTGCTGTGCTCAGACCATCCACACACTAGGATTTCAGGTGTCCTATCTGTACACACAGGATCTTCTTAAAAGCCACAAAGCTCAGGCCACAAGGGCTCAGCGAGGCCTCTGCCTCCACCCAAGGATGAAGAGACACTAGCAAGCAGCCCACACTCCCGCTGAGGTGCCTGACTGCCCTGCCTGGTCCTCTTGGAAAGGACAAGGCTGAGGGGTGGTGACAATTCTGGTTCTCTGCAGATAGAGGGGGTGCAAAATGGGCACCTTTGCTTCCGCTTTCACTGAACACCCCAAATAGATCCCATCCCATCGGGTGCATCCTTGACATGGCCACACAGCCGTCTCTTACCTTCATCTCTCTTGCGCTTGTTGGTATCAGCACTGGGGGACGTGATGCCCAGGATGCCACTGATGGAGTAGGAAGAGCCAGCTGAGTCTGTGCTCACTGATGACACCTGTGTCACGGAGCCCGTGGACACTGCACAAAGAGAGAGGGGTGGTCAGGGCCAGCAAGAGACTGAAGGGTAGAGGGCATGGGGCAACCTGTCACAAAGATGCATGCCATGCTGTGGGCTGAGGGCAACTGTGGCAGGAACAAGAGTGCCAGCCTGAAGATCCTTGGCACGTGGCAACCACTGCACAATCCTCAGCCATTTGCCCAGATTCTGTGCTGCAGGGGAAATGACGGTAATATGGGCAGCAAGGAAGACTGACCATACAGAAGGGAACTCAGGGATGGGACAGAAAGGGCACTTGCTCAAATCCAGCCTGCCTAAGGATGCAGGAAGCAGGGAAAGGAGAAAAGAGGTGCGACAAAGAGATGGAGACCTGCTTTTGAGATACCCTCAGTCCTGCTTATGAGCCCATTCATGCACAAAAATACCTGCTCACACTCTTTCCCAGGAAGCCAAACAACAGGCTACCCATCTTTTTATAGTCCCTTATTGCCTCTTCTCCTTCCAGTTTACTTGGATTTTGTTTTTTATATTAATTATAATATGATACCTAATGCTTTCTGAGAACACTCTGTGCTAGGCATTGAGGTATGATCTCATTTAATTCTGAGAAGAATCTTACAAACCAGGTGATGTTATTACCCCCATTGGAAAGGTAAGGGAATCAAGGATCAGAGAAGATAAGTGACTCACCCAAGGTCACACAGCTAGTAAGAGACAGAGTAGACCTGTAATCCCAGCTACTTGGAAGACTGAGACAGGAGGATCCCAAGTTGGAAATAAGCCTGGGCAACTTTGGTGAGAATTTGTCTCAAAAATTAAAAAAAAAAAACAAAACAGTGGTGATGGAAACCTAGTGATAAAGTCTTAACTCCTAAAACTAATCTGCCCCCCACAAATTCATAAGGAAGAGCAATAATATACTTTGTTACTGCAATATTTTTTATGTGATGATTGAACAGTCCAGCGGGCTATTATTTTTCTCCATTTATCAAATGAGGAAACTGAGGCTCCACAAGATGAAGTGATTCAAAGTCATTCAGCTGATAAACCACAGCGTCTGAACTTAGTAGCCTCAGGTCATTACTCACTCAAGGCCTAGATTTCCCCTGCCTCTACTTGCAGGGAGAAGTCAGAGACAGTGCGCCTGAGACCAGGTCTCTTAAGTCCCTAAGGACAAGAAAGGGGGAGGGGAATTTTAGACAAGTTCTGCATTGACTCACATCCAGAGTCTAAGGGAGATCAGTCTTCATAAGGGTCCTCTCTAGCTGGACAGCTGGGTTCCATTTCAGTGCTATGGGAATTCTTTCTTGGTTCATCAAAACCTACCCACCAATCTCAGACACATCTTGTTGGACTGTAACTGGTTGAAGTGGGTGGGGCTGCTCTGGATTCTGAAGTGTAGGGAATTACTAGCAGTGGTAGTGACCAGATGAGAAGCTGCTTGTTACTTTCCTGGGACTGGGTCCAGTGCCTCATTTCCTACAGACCTGGAGGGCACAGTGCCTTTCTTCTCAAAACTGAGTTTGATCTTAGGGCTTCCTTAAGAGACACAGAGACAGAAATCGTTAACTTCTCTTTTCCTTCACAGAAAAGGTTTCTCAAAATAGATTTATGCAAATCTCACCACCTTGTCTGTGTTCACAAGAAAAGAACAGAAAAGGATCACTTGGTACTTCAGACAGCAATAGCCCCTGGCAAGCCTGGCCCACCCTGGGACTGGTGGAGCTGAGGACATCTGGTTAGGTATTTCATGACTGCACTGGACTCAAAAGACAGCTTCCATTTCTGGCTCCACCCCTACCTGGAAACAGGATCTTAAACTACTTACTTCATCTCTTTAAACCTCACTTTCCTCACTGCCTAGTAAGTTCATCAACTATGAGAGGCTGCACACATGGCTATATAGTTTTAGTAAAAGTTTCTGAGCACTAGGCGTGATGGTGCACACGTATAGTCCTAGCACTCTGGATGGCTGAGGAAGCTTGAGTTTAGACAGGGCAACTTAGTGACTTATTGAAACTCTGTCTAAATAAACAAACAAACAAACAAACAAAAAGTGCTGAGGATGTAGCTCAGTGCAAAGACCCTGGGTTAAATCCCCAGTACTGGAAAAGAAAATGTGGGGCAAAACAAATTGTTTTGCAGACCTATAATAGAGTTAGTCCCTTAAACCTATTCAAAGAATAGTATCAACTACTGTTAGTCTGATTTTCATAGCTATGGGGCCTGAAACAGTTAAAGCCACAAATGAAATCTCAGTCACAAATACCAACCCCCCAAGAAGTCTTGCTCAGTCCTTTCACCCCAGCTCTACTTAGCTGGTGGCTCCTTCCTTTCTGTTTCTCAGCACTGACACTTTCTTCTTGGACTTCATCTCAGTGTTTTGCAAACTTCTCTTCATTACATCTCCCCATAGGCTCAGAAGCTGGTGATGACAGGGATTTTGTCCAGCCTCATTCGTAGCACTGGTCCTCCAATGCCACCATTTGTCTGCACAATGCAGGTTAGCAAACATTTTCCAAAAGCATTACTTAATGAAGAATCATCTTATGGCAGCAAGGAATTCCCTCTTTACCTTTATTAAAAGAAGCAAGTTTAGAGAATTGGCTATCTCAGAGTACTTGGTTTGTGCTCCCTATCCACCAATGAGAAAACTGAGGCTCAGAGAGGTGAAGGGATTTCACAGTCCACTGGTGAATTAAGGATGGAACTGGAACTACAAACCAGCCCTCTGCTAGTTCTCCCGCCACTATGGGAAATTCATGTTTTTAGTTAAAGTAAGAGTGGCACTGATGAAGGTACACACAATTTGAAGTGTGATTATGCAGATTCACCAGAACTATAAGAGGCTTGCTAAAGGGTTATCTATTTTCTTGGAATAGAGTAACTTTCCCCTCAGCTAGCCAGAGGTGTTTCCTTTGTCCCAAGTGGAGAAACAATATGCCTTAAATAGAAATATGTCATTTCCAACTCATCCTGGAAGAGAAGACAAGGAAAATGTCTGTATTCTTGAGTAGTGGGAGAGGGGCATAGTGTTCATTATTGGGCAGACTTACATTTAATAGCAAGTCATGGTCACTCAGACTTCACCCATGAGCATCAGAAACCCCACTGGCAGCCCTTGACAGTTCACAGAGTGCATGAGATCGAAGCGAGAGAAAAAGAGAAAGAAAGTTTGGGAAGTTTTGCCTCATCTTCACTCAAGACTGCAAGTGCACAAAGAATTGTAGAAGGTCTGGTTGATAGAAGAAAAAAATACATTCAAAACTACTTACTGACTAATGATGCAGAAAATGTTATGAATAAGTATCCCTTTCTTGATTTATTACTTTAATTATCTGACATTCTATAGACCCCCATTAGTGGATTTTTTTTTTTGGCTTAGATTTCAATTTTCTGTCTCATGGTGAAAGCTATTTATCATAATAATCAGTAAAATTCAAAACCTTTTAGCAGTATTTATAAAATTCATTTACCGGGTTCAGCCCTTGGAGAATGACAAAGAAGGCGCATTAGTACGTGTGCCGAAGTGTTTTATGCAGAATTATCTGTCCATATGAATGATTAAAAGTTCTTTAGAATATTTGGAGCCCATTAGATTTTCAAATTTTTTTGTAAAAGTTCTTCTTACCTATGCTGTGACTGGAAGCTGGGACTGGCTGGTTGGGGGGCTGCTGTACTTTTGTCCTGATGATCCTGTGGGTGATTGGGAAAAACAAAACAAAACAAAACAAAACAGCTCTTTACCATCAGGAAGGAGAAGCAACTATAGCTAATTATGCTCAAATGACCAGAAATGCCACACCCAAGCTGGGGCACAGGGGCTGAGGTGGGGGTACATTAGGAAGCCTGGCCTGTTTTTCCAGCGCCCTTGCTCCAATTCTTACATGAACTGAATGGTGACCTTGAGCAAGTTCATTCCATCATGAGTTTCAATACATAAGAGAACAGTTAGAACAGACCATTCTTTGCTTATTTTAAGTAACTAAATTCTTTTCAAAGGAAAAAAATTAAAATCCTATAGAAAACAAATCTTACGGAAATGCCCATATATACAGAGAGTATGTAGTAACAGTACTTCCTTCCCTTTGCCACCCGGTAGCTCGGACATTCTGCAGAAACTTGGCCTCTGGGGAGTCAATTACAAACTTCCATCTGGGACAACGCATGGGACCCCAGAAGCCCACAGGACCAGTGTTTCTTTGTGCACAGAACAGAACCACACCAAAAGTCTCTTTGGGATCTACAAGGAAGTTCCTTCCCTGGAATTTGGAAGGAGGGTACATTGTAACACAATATTCAGCTTCATTGGAAAAGGTCTCTTCCAGCCTCAAACTATTACGTTTTATTTTATTTTATTTTATTTTATTTCATTTCATTTCATTTTTATTGTACCAGGGATTGAACTCACAACCTCGCACTTGCCAGGCAGGCAACTGTGCCACTGAGCTAAATCCCTGGCTCTATTACCCTTTAAAAGGACATTTAGTAGAGTTTTGCCTCACTCTTGTGCATATTTAGAAATATCCATTTTCTCTTAACAAAATTAAAATTAAAATCGCGTACGGTTTTGTATCCTACTCTTTTCATGCATATCCCTCCCTCCCCCTGGTACTGGGGATTGAACCTAGGGTCTTCTCACTGAGCTCTAACTCCAGCCTTTTCTATTTTGAGACACTCTCCCTAAATTGCTAAGTTGTCCAATCAGGAGTTGAACTTGTACTCCTTCTGCCTCAGCTTTTCAGAGCGCTGGGATTACAGGTATGTGCTACCACATCCAGCTTCACGCACATCTGATGAGAAGTTTTTTCCCATGCCAGACCATTATACAGTATCCGGAAGTTCTTTTCAAGGTTACACTGCATCTCAAGTTTGTGTAAATGAAGAAGAAAGACAAGTAACAGATGCCACTGGGCATAGTGCTGCCTGCCTGTAACACCAGCACTCTGTGAGGTTGAGGCAGGTGGGAAATTTACTGTTTTTCTTCTTCTTCTTCTTCTTCTTCTTCTTCTTCTTCTTCTTCTTCTTCTTCTTCTTCTTCTTCTTCTTCCTCTTCCTCTTCCTCTTCCTCTTCCTCTTCCTCTTCCTCTTCCTCTTCCTCTTCTTTTCTTCTTCTTCCTCTTCGTCTTCGTCTTCGTCTTCGTCTTCGTCTTCTCCTGCTCCTTCTCCTTCTCCTTCTCCTTCTTGTTCTTCTTTTGGTTTTTTGAGACAGGGTCTCACTTTGTAGTTCAGGCTGGGCTTGAACTCATTTTGTAACCGATGTTGGTCCATTAACACACTATGCAGCCCAGGCTGGCCTCAAACTCACAGTGATCATCCTACCTCAGCCTCCTGCAGCCTCAGAAATTTAGCAATTTAGTGAGATCTTGTCTCAAAAAAAAAATTAAAAAGAAATTTTTAAAAACCAATGGCTAGGTATATAGCTCAATGGGAAGATCCTGAATTCAATCTCTAGTACCAAAAAAAAAAAAGAAAGAAAGAAAGAAGGAAAGAAAGAAAGAAAGAAAGAAAAAAAAGAAAAAGAAAAAGAAAAGAAAAGAAAAGAAAATTGCCGATGCCGCCCCTTAAGTTCACTAGGCAGCAGGCTCTGCCCTCTCTGACCTTATGGTTTGGCACTGGTCACCCAGACCATTGAGTATCTTCAGTTAATGGTCTAGAATGGACTTTTCTGTCCACCCTACAGCTCAAACATAGGCCTTCTGTACCCCTGGCCACTTGAGTGCAGCAAGAACATTTTGCCCTTTTCTGATTAGTCAGCTCAAGTGTTGCCTTAAATACATTCAGAGTATGTGTGTGTTTGTTTGTTTTCTCCAAAATTCAAACCATTTATTTTAACTAAACAAACACAGCACAGACTAAACAAAGATATAGCAACAAGGCAGTCTTTTTGACCACCTCAATTAAGCTGGTATATGACCTAACTTATTGTGTATGTCACCTTCTCTGCACATGTAGAGATACAACTAGATACCTGAACACATGGATGTCAGATATAGTTTATCTACATATTAAATATGTGGTTAAATATATTGCAATTATTTTCCACTGAAGTCCAGCATAAAGTCTTAAACTATTGTTTAAGTTGTACATAAGCAAAAGAAAGAAAATTATATTTTTTCATTTTTCTTTTAAAACATTTATAAACCACCAGAGCATTATCAACTGTAACAAATCATTGATAAACAGCTACATCATATGATTAGGTGCACAGACCCCAAAATCAAACTTCTGGAATTTGAATCCCAGCCTTGCAATTTACCAGCTACGTAACCTCGGGTAAATTACTTCTCCATACCTCAGTTTCTTCATCTGAAAAATAGGACTAAGAACAAAGCTACCTCATAGGGTTTTTATTAGGATTGAAATAAGTAACTACTTAGGCCATGTATGGTGGTACCTGCCTGTAACCCCAGCACAGGGAGGCTGAGAAAGGATTACCATGAGTTCAAGGCAAGCCTGGGCTACATAGTGAGTGCAAGGTCCACTTAAACTACATAGCAAGATCTGTCTCAACCCCCACAAAAAAAGAAAAAGAAGTAATTAACTAACTAGAAGCAGTTACTATGCAGTAAATGCTTAATAATTTTTAATTATTGTTATTCTCATTGGTGTCTGCATAAACACTAATGGGCAGCTTCAACCTTAAAACTTTCATAGTTTTCACATTTTCTTTAAAAAAGCATAAGGGTCCCCTTTGGGAGATGGGAAGGAGAAAGTGACCATCTTCTTTCCCTATTTTAAGGTTGCAATAGTACTTTATGAGGGATCCCAGAATTGTAAGGACCCTAAAGCTGCCCAGAGGGGTGAGAGATTTTACTCATCTTAAGGGCAGCTGCCACCAAGTAAAAACAAAAAGCATCGTCTTACATTGAGAAGAAACAGTATTGGGAAGAACAAGGCTAAATGAATTATAGTAATTCTTAGGAAAAAAATAAAATGACAAGCTGTCATCAAGATATGTCCCAATCTGTCCCAATAAGAACATACTCTCTGGGTTTTTCTAACCCAAAGATACTTGGAACTGATTGGCAGTCAATATGAAAAGGTATTATTTCCTGGGGCTGGGACTGTAACTTAGTAGTAGATTGCTTGCCTAATGCACGAAGTCCTTGGTTTGATCACCAGATCAACATTCCAAAAAAAAAGAAAGAAAGAAAGAAAGAAAGAAAGAAAGAAAGAAAGAAAGAAGAGGCTCATTCTTACGTTACAAAGCATAAACACGATTTTGGATGCTGTATGAACATCCTGTGGTACAGCACAGCAGGGAGTTCAGCAATCGACCTTTCCTAGAAAGCCCGGGGTCATACAGTGAGTCAGCTCAGACTCCCAGCTCCCATGCTTGAGCACTTTGAACAGTGCTTAAAAGAGATGGTCCCTCTGCTAAATACTTCCTATCTGAAGCATAAAACGAATTTCGATTCAAAATCCATCTAGCATTTGAGGGTCAAAACTCCAAAGGACTTCACATATAACAGACATTTATGGATCCCACTTCAACACCACTCCCTTCCTCTGAAAAGCTAGAGGTCTTCTCATCACCATCTCCCACTCCCCCACCCCTCCACACACACACAAAATTACACTGGAAGAGAAATTACACTTGAAAAGGAAGCGACAGTGCTGAAGAAACACACACTCCTGTGGCCCCGATGAAACTGCCGTCAGTGTGGAAAGATGCGCCGACCGTCAACTGCATTGAGAATCCAAACCCTGGAGTCCAGCTGGGCCACGCTGGAAGAGAGCCCAGGAGGCATCCAGGCTGCAGCTGATGTGGAAAAGAGAGGACCTAGCAAGCAGTCTCAGGAGACTTGCTGCCAAAGTTAGGATTAAAAGAAGAATTAACAAACTGTTGCCCCTGGGCTACCTTCAACCCCGGCACCGTCTATTTTATTTGAATTCATTGCTAATATGTATGAGTCGTGAGCTTTTTCACAAATGCCCGAGTTCTAGCTTCTCTTGAAAAATCACAATACCCAACAATGCTGGCTCCATGTTTCCACTGACAATGACCAGGTGGCGCTAAATATCACTGCCCCTCTTAACTAGGAATGGCATTCGTGGTCCCCACTACTTGGCCCCTATTTTAGAGCCACGGCACTGAAACAGAAGAGGGAAGACACCGCTCCACCCATCATTTGGGTCAGTTCTGAGACAGCCAATTCCAACTGACACTCGGGCTGGATTCTAAGAACCTCTCATTGGTTGTGCAGCATCCTGGCACACACTGGTTCTTAAGAAGCCAAATAAACCAGGTGGTTTGTGTCCCAAGAAGTTTCCACAAGCCTAGCAGAACTCACTCAGTGGTGCTTAAATCTCTGTCAATCACGGTTTCCTGGGTCAGTCCCAGAAAATAGCAGAAAGGCACACACATAGGTGTGTCCACCCACAGGTGGACAGTGGAGAGGACCAGCAGAGCTACGGATGCAGCCATCACAATGTCCTAACATGTTTGAAACAGAAAATAGGGGGAAACTGCCTCCAAGGGAGGCACGGGCTAGGAAAGACTGTGAACCCTCTCTCAGGGTGACATTTGTGAGGAAGGGCTTTTGAAGCTGCATTCATTTGAACACAGCGGGAGTTTTCTTTCCTATGGAGGAAACCGTGGATGTCACCATGGCTTAGGCTTTCTGGGAGTGAGTGTGCAGAATAAGATTTGTCCACAATCAATGAGCTCTTGCTGAAGGGTGCAGTGAGAAGCCAGAGGGCTTCCAGAGAGGAGCCCCCAGAGAGGAGCACTGGAATGAGCTAAGGATTGGAGAGAAAGGGAGACAGGCAGCAAAACATGGCAGCTGTGAGGCTCTGAAGTGTGAGGCTCTTCCTTTACTCTTCCTTGCCTCTCTTCTCATAGAACCTCAGCTCAGTCGACAGCTGCATCCTACAGGACAGTGGCAGAAGCAGACCACCCCTCCTTTTGCCACTGATTCTGCTCCTCTCTATCTCAAGGTAACCTCCCCTTCTTACTGCCCATCTGGGCCTCAATTTCTGTATAAGGTGTGACTGAAACATATGGTGAATATTTAAATTAAAACAATTACCACAGTAAAAGGCACATGGCCACTAATCCTGCTAAAAACACTTCCCCTCTCCTTGAACACACTTATCCCATCATTCTTGCCACTTTCTTAAGCAGCACTGCAAGTTCTCTTTCCAGTGTGTCTTTTCAAGGTGTGGTCAAAAGTGCAGTGAATGTTGCTGCTGAGTGCTATGCAACAGAAAGGCAAGCTTGTAAAAACATTATCACTTACCCTCATCAACCTTATTCCCTGAATCTGGAACTGTGCAAATTCCAGCTCTTCTCCATGAAAGGTAAACATTTTGAATCGATTTGGGATATCTAGTCAGCCAGAACAGCTCAAGTAAAGGCCCAGCCCCAGGCACAAAGCCTCAGCCGATCAGTGAGGTCCCTGTCCCGCTCTTCACAGCCTCTAACCACTGGTCTCTTTGCTCCATGTGTTTCTTTCAAACAGCTCACTTTTCCATTGAAATAAATGTATTTTACATGGCAATTGCAGTTCCCCCTACCCTAAGTGAGAAAAAGTTGGCAAAGTTCATAAACTTACTGGTTTGGTATAGCACTTACATTTTTCTAAAATACTTGAAAACAAATTCATCACAAGTCAATTGTTATCCTTACATTACAGAGAATATAAATTAAGGCCGTGTAAATGGATTATACTTGAAATTATTCTCTACCACTTAAAAATACAGAGACTTAGCTGAGAGTGGTGACACTCTTCTATACTTCCAGGACTCTGGGAGGCTAAGGTAGGAGAAACACAGGTTCTAGCCTAGCTTCGACAATTTAGTGACCTGATGAGACCTTATCTCAAAATAAAAATTGTCTTAAAAGGGCTGAAAGCATAGTCCAATGCAAAGACACTGGGTTCAATCCCCAGAGAAAAACAAACACAGGGATTGCACATATGCAAACACACACACACACACACACACACACATATACATGGGTACTAGTTTCTGGCTTTTCTTTCTTTCTTTCTTTTTCTTTTCTTTTTTTTCTAGTTTCTCTTGAAGGACAACAACAACAGCAGCAGCAACAACAACTACAACAACAAAAAAACCACTTGGCAAACACAGGGCTCACTTTCCTGGCAGCATTTAATTGGAGCTGAGAAGCAGATGCCCCTTTAACAGAGTTTGTGTTTGCCACTAATTTGCCACAGACCCTACCACTCCCTAGAGTCTTATGCCTGGTAAGTTTCCCTATTACATTATCTGTCTGGCCCCACATAAAGCTTTAGAGTTCTAATTATATGTATACTGTACATTGGTAAGCCAAGGGTCCCCAAAACCTGGCCAACATTTTGATCAAGATTCTTCTGCAGAGCAGAACTACTCCAACATTGTTTTAATTATATGTGTCACCACATCCATGTTTTGGGAGCCTCCAAAAAGTCACATTGCTTTTTCTGTCATAGAAATCTTTAGATGAGCCAGAAGTAGTGGAGTCACAAAACACACTGTAGCACTTCCAGAAAAAGAACAAATGTTATTCCCCCCATCCCAAGCCCAAAACCATATAATCATTCCTACATCCTTGGCAAGTTTGTCCAGACTGTGCAGATTTCTAAGTGTACATCAGAATCCCAGTCAAGATGAGGAGCCTCTCTAGGACACAGAGTTCGCCTCTATCTCCTCAGCACTTTGCATGACCCCAGGGCTCTGGTAAAGGTTGGCCAAGAGAAGGAAAACAGGGCAAGTGTTTATGAACCATCAACACATCTGATCACACAGTCATTCTGCACATTCGGGTCATCAAAGAAGAGGTGATGTCAGGACAAGAAAGGACCACAGAGACATTCCAGCCTGATCACCTCTTCCTGCCAGAAATGAGGGGTCCCCTGTGTCCAGACAGGTTCTGCACTGATCATGGTAGGGTAGTGAAAGAATGGAAACTGTTCAACTTTGCAGTCTGCTGGATTTTCTTTTCTTTGTGGAGTCTGAGAACGATCATTTCCATTCATCTCACAACTTTGTTCCTAACTCCATGGGTTTAAGTGGAGTTGAGACAACACTGTCTATAATAAAAAATTTTCTTCCAGAAGTTTATTTTTTTTATGCTGAAGGTGTAGCTCAGTAGTAGAGTGCTTGCCTGCTATGCATAAAGCCCTGGGGTTTAATCACCAACGATGCTAAATAAATAATTAAATAAATAAAAATAAATTTTATTTTTAAAGCTCTGAGAGTGCCATTCACTGTAGCTTTCTCTCCTGGAGAGGAGAGAAAGCCATTATGGCTCCCATGAAGATGCTATGCCTGGTACCCTGGCATTTCTCTCTCTCTCTCTCTATGGATGAGATTTGGGGGAGTTTTGGAGAGGTAGCATTCCATAGCATCTTAGCCTCCTGAACCTCCTCCTTGGAGACAGAACACTCAAAAGAGGACCACCAGGGTCCTGGGCTGTCAGAGCAAGTCATCAATGTCCTAGTTCCAGTTGTGGCAGAGCAAGAGTCAAATCACCCAATGCCAAGTGAAAGCCCTGCTTGCCACATTCACAGGTTCAACCTCTGTCCAAACTGGAGGCAGGGTTTTCTTCCTGGGAATCACTGACATAAGCCTGTGCTAAGACATTGAGCCTTGGCTGGAAGGAACAACATTTGTGAAGGTTTACTCTGGAAAATTCACTGCCAAGTACTCCACACAGCTGGATGGTGAAGGGAGTGATGGAAACCACTCTGGGATTACACGGTTCTCAGGCACCAAGGCTACTGGTGTGGTCTTCTCTTTCTGGGCCTACAACTTCTGCCCACTTTGGAGAGAAGAGGCAAAAGGGAAGGAAACAGATTCAGCAGGCCCCATTAGCATCCCTACTCTCCACTAACCCATAAGGAGTTTTGATCAAAGGTGAGGCCAGATCTTCAGGGAAGATATACACAGAACAGTCAGGACCCCCACTCTGATGCCCAGGCCCCCACAAGCACCAGTCCCTCACCTGTTGATGGAACTGACGCTGGGCACTGTGTCATTGTCACAAACTCGCTCTGCCAACAGCCGGTCCCTGATCTCCCAGGCAAACATGGTGGGGTTCTGGCGTTTATATTCAGCAATTTTTTCCACCACTTTGGGCGTGGCAACCTTTGGCTTGGATCCTCCAATTACCCCAGGCTTGATGCTTCCTGTCTCATAATACCTAGGACCCAAGGAGAAAAGAGGTTAGCCACAAGGAACCAGAAAAACGCATGAACATTTGAAGTATGACTAGTACGAATTGAAATGAGCTGCAAATGTAAATCACAAATCAGATTTTTAAAACTTGGTATAAAAAATGTAAATGCCTCACTAATAATTTTTATATTGGTTTTATGTTGAAATTGTCATTTTTATATATCATGTTAAAATATGCAATCAAAATTAATTATACCTTATTTCACTTTTCTTCATATGCTACTAAAAATTTTTGAAATTTAATACATGACACATATTTCTTTTGGACAACACTAGTAGGATGCTACATATTGACAAAAATTAACTCACATTCATCTACCACTTTACAGTTTACAAAGAATTTTCAAGTCAGTTTTCCCATTTGATCCTCAACAGTTCTAATGCACATAAACTGTTTTGAATGAATGAAAGAATAAATGAACAAATAAATGGCTACTTCTCGGTGACATAAAACAGAGATTCATAGCAGCTAAACGGCTTCCTCAAGGTCACCCAAGAACAAGTGGCCAAGCTAGAACTGTGGTATAACTCTCAAACTAAAATTTCCCCAAGAAAGTGATTTAGACCTTTGATTTGTCAGCTGTCCTTTCCCTTAGCAGAATCCGCAAGATCCTGTGAGACTGTTCTCTAAAATGCAACTTACTTTTGCATAAAGATAAACAATAACCCTGGTGTAAAATTAAAAGGAGTGTTAGATTCCAGAATTAATAGAAAATGTATTTTGGAAGTCAAAACCTAAGCAATCAGAAAAACCAACCACAAGTTTCGGCAGCTCTTCCAGGGACCTCCCTTGAGGTAAATGGCTGTTTCTAAGGACATTTCCATGCTATCAGCTTTTCCTCGTTAACACAAATAGGATGTCAGGGTTTTAACGTAAAACCGAGACCAGGGAAAAGGATGCCATGAAAGATCATTTCAGGGGGAAAAAAATGACTTGATGCTTTTCTAAATATAAGCCGTCACTGAATGTCTCTCTTAATATTTATAGAGGAATTTTCGGCCTCTTCTTCCAAAAGAGATTATGTTACAGTTGAAATTTTTTTAACCAAAAGACATTTTAGAAAGAAATAGAAATGTTCTAACCTAACAAGAATAAGGGTATGAGGTGATTCTGGGAAGGGTAGAAATGTTACCCAGGAACAATAACTGCTAACATCCATAGGTGCTGAAATTCTCAGCTCGAGTTAGTCTGTTCAGAGCCAAGTTAGTGAATATTCTAGAAGAAAAATAAACTGAGGAGCAGTGAACTGGAAGTGAAAATTCTATTTTTCATTGAGAAGAGTGAGTAATTACAAAATGTGACCATAAAACAAAACTCAACCTATACTCCCTCTTTCTGAAAAACTGTTGAAAACATTTTTCTGTAATTTGCTGGTAAATTGCGTTTTTCAAAATATCCCAGATATTTTTTTAATAGAAATCTAGAAAAG
>RJWT010016461.1:0-19845 GCA_004365215.1 Cuniculus paca | reverse complement strand
CAATTTATATAATCAGACTAGCCAGTGTATTTTATTGTCTCTATATATTATTATTTATAATTTTCATGAGAATAAAATTATGTATATCAATTTATGATAAGTAAGATTTGAAGGTTTTTAAGGATAATAGTTATGAAACATTTAGTAGAAAACATAAAATAGAATTGATATTTGTTCACTATTGAATACATTTTACTCAATGAACTATGCTTGCACATAATTGACAATGGATTAAAATGTGATATTTCTTTAGCACTGTTAAATTGGTTCTTAACTATATTTCATACTTGGGCTACTACGATCTTGCAGACTAAAATTTGGGTTACTACTCAGGAGTTCACTGCTGAAAGATATTTATATTCATAAAATGACAATTTAGATATAAACAAAGAATGCATCAGAATATTTTTTAAGATTGAGTACATTTTATTTTAAAATTTTCCTTTAGAATAAACAACAGTAATAGCTGCCTGCACACACACAGACTGACTCACACATTTAGATTGTCTAAGCTATATTGATTTTATGTGCAAATTACATGTGATTCTTTAATTCTATAGAGCATCAAAATATTTTAAAGGAAGTTGTATTTTCGTCTTAATCCATTTTCTGTTACTACAGTAAAATACCCAAAACTGGGTATTTACGAGGAAAAGAAATTTATTTTGACTTATGGTTTTGGAGGCTGAAAAGCTTGGAAGGCCATATCTTGGTGAAAGCCATATGTGACATCTAAGATGGTGGATGACATCACAGGAGAGAACACAGCAGCACGTGCAGACAATGCCAAACACAGGCTATGACTTCCTTGAAACTTATTCTCAAGATATTGAACCCACACTGCGAAATGGACCATAATCCCCTTCCAGGGCATAGGCCCTAGGGCCTAATTATTTCCACTGAGCTAAATCCCCGGCCCTGTTTAATTTCTACACTAGGTAAATTGTTATAGTACAATTATCAAAAAGTATTACATGAAGACTTGCCATTGTAAGACATTAAAGACTAAGATGAAAAGATAGCTATTGTTCAATTGACTCTGTGATGTACCTTATTATTATTTCTGCTTTCAGTTACTCTACACACCAACCTTGTACCTGGTGGCACAACTTCAATTTCTGTATTAAAACGTCAAAAATATAAACAAAATCTGTTAGTGAAAAAAATCTGTTATCTACATCTGTATTTATATCTAAATTCATGTCCATATCAACATCTAAGTATTTCAAAAAATAACAAGTATGGTTGTTATTATAGGATTCGGTGGATATTCTCTGAAATTGAGATCAACATGTTTTTGCCAATGCATACATAAATATGCCTTTATCCCAAAATATCATATATGCATTAATTTAATTGTATATTTATCATTATCTTTAAAATAAAAACACCATCATCATACAGGATTTGGGAAATAGAGACAAACATAACACAATCCTTACACCAAGATACATCAATAATTTAATGTTTTCTTTAAAAATGCAGAACTGCTTTTGTTTCATCTTTTGCATAGACAATGGCATAAAAGTTTTCAGTTTTATTTAAACCCATATAAATAATACAGAACCTTCATTTAAAAAAAGTAAAATGCCTTATGTGTGTTTAGTTCAATGTTACTACAACAAAAGTGAAATAAAGGGCCATTTCTTTTTCTCTGGTACATTATTCAATTCAGAATTTTACATAGCTGTGAATTTTCTTGGTGTTTTTCCATTCTATTGGTCAAAACTATACATTTATGATTACAAATGAACAGTTCAATTTCATGAATAGTATAAATGCCATCTGGATAGTAGATTCCATCTTACTCTATTAGAATTTTTTTTACCGTAAAGATATAGTTTCTGTTAAAATCTCTATATACATAAAAAAATTGCTGGTGTCAAAAGTCAGTTTTAAACATGATGTTAAATTGATTCACTATCATTAGCAAAACACATAAAAATAAAATTAAAAAATCTTTTACTTTTTTTTGTCCTTACATACAGACACACACACACACACACACATAGCAATGGTGTTAATTCATTTACAGGTATCAATACAGGATGATTTATTTCTATGGGTTTACATTTTCTACACTAGTTTAGAAAGTTTATGTGTATCTAACACTACCATAGTTTAGGACACAAAGTTTCAATCTTTCAACCCCAGTGGTATAATTTTCATTTCTCACATTTATTCTTTTTATAATAGTCTTTGTACTTAAAAAATAATAACATCACTTTTCAATGAAAGCCTGTTCACTGAAATTGTGTTTCAACTTTCCTAATTAACCAGTCTAACAGAATAACAGAATATTTTGCCAGTGGTCTTTGTCTAAAATATTTAACTTGTTTTGCTCTCATCCCTTCTTAATCTGTACATTGTTCTTAATATAATTTTTTATTTTTATTAAATATTTAATTAAACTGACATTTATTGAACTTCTGGAAAGTAACATTATAGTGACTACAAATATGAAATAAATTCAGACTTGGTACTTTGACACTGACAAAGAAATTGAGAAAGCCTACATTTTTGAGTTCCTCATGTGTGCCAGACAGTATCTGATACTCAGTAAAGGTACAACCTCTTGGGCTCTAGCAACTACCCTGCAGAGAAGGTGTTATTGTCTATCACATATGGATAGGAAGGGCTCATAATAATTACATGTGTCTTAAATAACTGGGCCAAGATTTGAATTTTTGAGAACATAAATGTGTTCATGCTTTGCCTATGATGTTATGACCCAACTAATGATATCTGTTTTTTTAATTAAATACCTCTACTTGATTTAAAATAAATCAACATGTTCCTCTCTCTACATTCAAAAAGATGCACTCTCTTGGTTAATGTAGCTTTAAGTCTTTTGCAAATGATAACATTAAAGCCAGGCCTCGTAGTGCATGCCTGTAATCCCAGCACTAGGGAGGCTGAGACAGGAGGATTGTTGAAAGTTCAAGACCAGCCTGGGCTACAAAGTGAGCTCAAGGCCAGCTTGAATGGCATAGTGAGACCCTGTCTCAAAAAGACAAGGGCCAGGGATTTAGCTCAGTGGCCTAAGTGCCTGCTTGGCAAGTGAGAGGTTGTGAGTTTGATCCCCGGTGCCCCCCCAAAAAAATTATAGCATTAACACTCCAGTTCTCATAGTTTGTTAATTTTTTAAAGTTATTTTGGTTATTACAGCTCCTTTATATTTCATGTGAATTTTAGAATCAGTTGGTCAATCCTAAATCTAAGTTTCTAAAAAGAGACTGAATCTGAGTGTGAGAAAGAGGACAATTCCTCTACTCCAAATGAGAAATGGTCTTTTCTTCTTGACAATCTCCTTTTGTCTTTTCTACCTCTAAGTCCCATGCACGTATGATATTTCTAGAGCATGACCATCTTACCTGAACAATTACTACACTAGGCTTATAGAAAAAAATTCCTGACATCCAACTCTGCCCTCTCCTAGAACACTGTCGGTCTCTTTCTAGCATTTTTGGAGTGTCCACTGCAATCTCCACTTTCCATACTCAGATCTGCCATGCTACATCCTCTCTACATTAAATTCCTATCTTAGCTTCAAATCTCAGGTAGCACCAGTTTCTTCGAGAAACCTTTTTTCCTCCCAGAGACATCTCTATTTTATATTTTTTCATACACCCACATTTTACCTTTGTACAATTAATCACTGTTACATTTATTTGGTTAAACACATTTTCATTTATATCTCACTATGGTTTGTATTTTGTCCCTTCTAAAACTCATGTTGAAATTTAATTGCCTTTGCAACAGTACTAAAAGATGAAATGCTTAAGACATATTTAGACAAAGTCCTTATGGACAGGATCAATGCCCTTATAAAAAGGTAAATTTGGTCCCGTCTTGGTCTCAGTACCTCTGCCAAGTGAGGACAAAGCATGCAGTGACCTAGAATTACAAACCTCCTGAGGCTGTCATTATAGCCACCCCGGAACTCTGGGCCAAAAAATTTCTGTTAACTGTCAATTTTTCAGTCCATGGCATTCTTTAAAAGCTGCACAAAATGCATTAACACATATTCATTTTAGAAAGTTAGCTGTAAGCTTATAATTGAATTCTGAATAGGAAACTCACTTCAGGACAATCGTGGTTGGTCAATATATATTTGGTAAATGAGAAAATAAATGAAAATACACACATCTTTACTACCTATAGTCCAGAGAGAGTACCTTATAGAAAAAACTGTCCATGTTTAGGTAACATATATTATATTTGAAGAAACTTTAATTCTAAATATCTGATATCAAATGTGATTGCCAATTATTGAAATTTAAATTAAAAATAAAAATATTAAATGGTCTTGTTCCCCCACTTTCAGACACACATAGTTCAATTACTCTCATACATTTCAAGGACTTGGTGCCAAAAAAGTAGAGAGCTAAGATATACATAAGAGAAAATAATAAAACGTGTTTCCACTCAGGAAAAAGACTAAGTATCACTAAACATCTGATAGAAGAATTGATCCGTAGTATGAATTAAGGTAGATACTTGAAAGGCTGAAATGCCATGCAAATCACTGACAGGAGATGGCAAATTGTCTATGAAACAGTAGACAGCAATTGTCCTCATACAGCATACTAAAATGCATTATGCAGCCAAGGAGAAAGATTTTGTTCTCCATGCATTAAAAATAGTATACAACCTCCTTGCTTCTGTGGGAAGATATAAGAAACCATTGAGTGAAAATTAACTTATCATATGTTCCAGGAAAACACTAATATATGATTGGAACTACCATAGGGGATAAACCCTGGGCTAGTTGGTCTCAAAATTCTTAAAGGAACTGTTGAGAAGTGGTTTCCAATATCCTTTTCTTCCTTGGCTCTTCACTTTCTTCTTCTCTGCAGTACCCTACTGCCTTGTCATCAATTCCACTTTGCTTCTGCAATACCAATCCATTCAGATTTAATAGTGGCCCCGGTGCCATTTTTCTTGGACTATTGAGACAGTCGCTGATCCTGAACTTATGATCGTAATCCTATTTCAATTTATATCCTTTAGCTTTAAGGATATAAAATACTTGTGCAAAAAACACATACTGCATAATATGCAAAGTCTGAAAAAAGTTCAGTCCTACTAAATAACTTACTAACAGACTTAGTACTAATAAATCAATGAAGCTAAAATTTCTTACCTATAAAAATGGAGATAATAATTATGCATTGTTTCTTATCATTACAATGATTTTTAGAAAAAGGTCCTATAAAAATTACCAGGAACTCTTTAAATGCTAGTTTCTCTTCTCCATCAGTTTCAAAAATGGTATCAATAAAATAAAAATCATATAAATAAAGACGTGAACTTCATCTGGCATTTTAACCTCTATAATCTTTATGAAGTAGAACTGAAAAGTGTTTTCACATCATCTGAATTAAAGTTTGATTAAAGTAATATCTTCACATTATACATAATGGCCTCTAAAATTAATAAGATTAAAATTTTCACTTCATATCTAATATTTACTATTATGCTAGTGATAAGATTGGATTCATAATGTCTTATCACTTGGCTAAGAACTAAAATTTGAGGCTTAAAATTGTTTGGCTTCTACTGTGAAACACTTTGGCAAGATAATAGCATCATAATATGAGGAAGAAAGCTGATGAAATTTCCCAATACCATTAAATCGATGAGTTTTTTTTAACCATTGTCCATTATCCTACTATAAATGATACAAAAGACATATGATAAAATATATCTTAATTCAAATGCTTTTTCAAAAGTATCAACTGTCTTCTAAAACCTGATTAAAATTTTTCTACTTATCTAAAACTTGAGTGGAAAAAAGTGTCAGATCAATGTTTAAAGAGAAGATAAAATATGTATTAACTGAAATTTACAAAATCTGTTTCTGTTCTAATATTTATTATTATAACATGGCTATTAAGAATCAAATATGAAGTCCCTTTCTAGATAAGGAATGAGCATCAACTCAGAAATAGAGATTTGATATAATTGTATATTTTTTAACCTAGTAGAATCTGGTTGAAACCATTATCTTTAATTTGCAAGTTAAATATTAAGTTGTTGTACAGAAAATGCTAAGAATTTTTCATAAGAAATTTCATTAGTACAAAAGACAGGAATTTTTCTCCTGTACAGTATGCCATCAAAGATTTAAAAAAAAGTGGTATGTTACCACATAAGGAAGGGAGTTGGTTTGATATATGGGATAAGAGAAAATAAATTTCATTAATTTCTATACTATAATAAAATTAAAAGAAGTAGTATTGAACTTGCTTGATAGTTTGAAATAAAAACTGTTTCAAAATAGCTTATACCCTATCCTCATTCTCAATTATTTTATATCTTATAGAATTCTAGAGCTTTGCATCAGAACTGATAAATCATCTATAAATAATTATCTACCTCTTTAAAAGAGTTATCTTTTATTTGTAATTTCTATGCATTAGCATAAAAAAAACTGTTAGCTAAAGAACTGGAGTATAAGGTAAGAAGAATTCCAGTAGCATCAGGTCTGTAAGTTGTTCTTTGTGTGGAAATTCATTTATAGCCAACTACGAAGAGGAAATGCAGACAATGACAAGGAGCTATAGTAGACATATTTCAGAAGTCCTCAGCAAAGTACATTAACTTGAGAATTGTACCTTTAGCCATAGTATTTTAGTTGCCTTATGATTCAAAAAAATACATATAAATATCGCATATAAAGAATACTCAAACAACACTGAGCAGGCCTTTTTGTGGGGGCTTCTGTTTTTACTGATCATTATACTGAATATAAGATAATTATGCGGTACTTTCAAATAAATCTGATGGGTTCTGCGGTGTGAAGCTCTGGCAGGCTTAGCGTAGAGCCTCTCTAACATGGTGCTGGACCCTAAAGAGGACAGGTATCCCTTCAATATTAACTTCCGTGTTCTTGTCCCAAGCCCAAAATCAAACTTCCTGCTTTTCCCAGCGCCGGCATATGCACATCAACATTCCCCCAATCAGCTGTCAATACGTCATTCTACCTGCCCCTTCAAACTCCACCTCAAATCAAACCGAATAAAAGCCGGCACCTTCTTTTTCTGCCTCCAGGGAATCTTGCACTCTATTGCAGTCCTTCCATGCTTGCAGTAAAGGCCTTTTTCCTTTTTTTCTCTTTTTCTGCTCTTGCTTCTCTACCACGCCAAGGAAAAACCTTTCAAAATCTGTCTACTCTACCTAAGCGCCTGTCTGGCAAGCACAAGGTCATGAGTTCAATCCCCAGTGCCCCCCTCAAAATAAATAAATAAAATAAATCTATCTACTCTAACTGTCCTTCATTATATTTGCCTCAGTAATGAATCTAAATGTTTTATAAAACTAAGAATCAAAGTTTATTACAAAATGGCTAAAAATATAGCTAAATCTTAGACAATGTATATTTCATTAGTGAATTTACAAATTGCATTCAGAGAACGTCAGTGTATTTCTTTGTGAAAGCTATTGTCTCAGAGTTTTTTGATTCAGTATTTTAAATAGAACTACATCTCAGTCAAACGACTCCATAGTTGAATTTTAGAGATAATTTAACTCAATGTATAGATTTCATTTGCTACTTCTGCTTGATTTTTAAATATACTTTTGATCAGTGTTGGGTTCACAGGACAATTTAGCAGAAGGTACAAAGATGTCCTTATATTCCCTGTCTTTCTCCACACTAAATAGCATCCTCACCAAGTGGAACATTTGTTACAATCAGTGAACTTACAGAAATTCACCATTGCCACCTATGGTCAACACTTGCTATTATTTTTTATTTATGGTGCTGTATGTTGGGCAAATGTACAAGAGCATGTATCAATCATTACACTATCATGCAGGGATTTTTCACTCCACTAAAAGTCCTCTCTGCTCCACTAACTCATCTCTTGCTTCCTCCCAAGTTTATGACAGCCACTGGTCTCCACTGTCTCCACAGTTTTGCCTCTTCCAGAATGTCTCATAGACAGGATCCTGCAGTATAACCTTTTCAAAATGGCTTCTTTCACTATATGCATTTAAATTTTCTCCATGGTTTCTCATGGTTTGAGTTCTCATTTTTTTTATTTTTGTTTTTGTTTTTAGAACTGAAAGGTATTCCATTGTCTGCAAGAACCACTATGTCTATCCATTCACCTAATGAATCCATGTTGGTTGCTTGGTTTAGCAATTATTACTTAAAATGATATAAACATCCATTTATAGAGGCATTTTTATTTCTTTGGTTAACCAGGAGAATGATTGCTAGATCATATGGTGGGAACATATTTAGTATTTATAAAACTGCCCAACTCTCTCCCAAATTGGCTGTCCATTTTGTATTCCCAACAGTATTTGATGTATTCATTCTAGCACTTCACTCTCATCTTTGACCATGCTTATTAGTCTGGATCAATTTTTTTTTGTACCAGGAATTGAACTCATGACCTCATAATTGCCAGGCAGGTGCTTGTGCCACTGAGTTATATCCCTGGCCCTGGATCAATTTCTTGCAATAAAATTTCTGGTCTACTACTGGAATTGGCTGCAAAAAGCAGGAAGATCAGAAAATTATAACATCATGATAACTTTCCATTCCATCGTGTCAAACTCATCCCCTGAACTGAACTGAATAAAACTCTGATTTTTAAGGCATTCTAGGATTTTACTGCCATACAGTATTTATTTTTAATTCTTTTTTTTCTCCTTACTAGCTTAGATTTCTCATTTTTGTCTACCACTTAGGTAATTTACCATCTATTTTATGTTTTAGGTTATGCGATTTTACTTATATATTCTCTTTTCTGTTTTTCTCTTTCTTTCACACTGTCCCATTTAGATGTTATATAGAAATTAAATTCTTCCTTTCTGTCTGTGTTTTGAGGAAAGAAAAGTACGAAGACACCATCACAAGCTCCTTGGATTAGCCACTCAAAGCGGTTTCCGGTCCTCTTTTCCAAGACTTTTCCTCATACAGAATATAACAAATGCAGAGTAAAGTTACCATGCCTACCTCTTCCCCAATATAGTCCTTTACAAAAGCAGAAGCCATTTGAATGGCTGAAAGCTAAATGACAAAGAACAGGAAATTAGAAACTTTAGTTTCAATAACTTCTTTGAAGCAGTGCAGCAACCTCGGACTATTATAATCACCTGGTCACTTCTTACTCTATTATTTGTAAGGCTTTGTTAAGCAACACAGTTTCCTTTTCTACATGTAACACAATTAGTTTCCACATTTTAGTGAATATCTACCCCCTTAAAAATTCAGAAATAAAAGTTATAAGATTTAAGATTTAATATTACTGATAATTCTCTCTGACAGCAATATTTTCTTTTAAATATTTTATAAGATTTACATTGTCTTGAAAGTCTTTGCTTTCAACTTTTCTTATGTTTATTTTTTAATGATCCCTTTGAGTTATGCTGATCACTCATTCCAGATAATATGCCACTAGATTCCCTTCTTGGAGACTATTTCAAATGCTCTACCTAAAAGGAAATACAATCAATACAAAAAAATGCTCAATTTCAGATGATTGAAACAATTCAAAATCCATCTCACTCCAGAAAGGATGAGTATTATCAAGAAATCAACCAATAATAAATGCTAGTGGGGCTGTGGGAAACAAGAAACTTTCTCACCTATTGGTGGGAGTGTAGACTGGTGCAACCATTATGGAAATTAGTGTGGAAATTCCTCAAAAACTAAATCTATAGGTTCCACATAGCCCAGGTACTTCCCTTCTTGGTATCTTCCTAAAAAAATTAAAAACATCATACCACAGTGATGCATGCAATCCATATTTATAGCAGCCCAGATTGTAACAGCTAAATCTTGGAAATGGCCTAAATGTCCTTGAATTGATGAATGAATAAAGAAGATGTGGGGATTTTTTTTTATACAATGGAGTAATAGTCATAGAGAAGTGTAAAGTTGAGACAATTCTAGGTAAATGGATGCACCTTGAGACCATACTCTTCAGTGAAATAAATCAAACACACATGTAAATACCACATTCTTAATCTAGTGTGAGAGACCAAGAGTGTAAATAAGGACCAAAATGTGTAATAGATATTGTGAAATAGGAAGAAAATATTCAAGTGGGAAGGGGAACTGGGGAAGGAAGAATGAGAAAGGAATAAGAGAAAAAGATAAACATGAAAAGAAGGAAAAATGGAAATAAAATTTTTGTAAAAAAGGAGGGGAAGGAAGGTTGAAGAGAAGGGAGCAGAATAGGAAAAAAGAATTAAGATTTATGTACAGGTACAAATTCCCTATGATGAATATGATCATTATGTATATCTAAGTTGTACCAATAAAATTAACTAATTAAAAATATTTTAAAACTGTCTGGGATTGTAACTCAGTAGTAGAGATCAATGAATTCAATTTCTAGTAATTAAAATGAAAAGAGAGTAACAAAACAGAAAGAGGAAAGAAAAAAAAAGAACCAGAGAGTATTTCAAGGGACAGAGGGTTTCTGAATTAATACTGAGTAAAATTATGTTGGTAAGGAAAACAAACAAACAAGTAAAAAAAATAAAGCTCTGACTACCTTCTTGTAATATACTGTAAATACAGGTATTTGGATAAACAGCAGTAAATATGTGTCTGGGAAAGATACCAACAATTTAATGTGACAACATTAAGATGATTAATCCAATTAAAAAGAAAACACATTCTATAAGCAAGAATGTCATATTGATTTCAGTAAGTTAAAAGAGCTAAAACATATTATCAATACTTTTCATTAATTATGTAGCTAATTGGAAGTGTAGGAAAAATTACATTGAAAAACTGTCTCAGTTTCTGAAAGAATTGATGTTAGAAACAAATTACTCCTAAAGGGAATTGCAAGATGGTGTGATTAGGGTTGCATTAGATATCCTATCCCAGGGGCATAATAAACATCAGCAAGTACAATTTCTGTCACGCTGGTGTTACCTTTCACTGTAGTCGAAACATCTGATGACAGAGTCTTCATGCGAGAATACACAGACTCCCTGGACACCTCAGGCTTTCAGCCATCTGAATCCAGCTTGCTAGATTTCAAGAGTTTCAAAAAGAGAGAGAAGCCAGCAAAGTAGCTTAGGGTAGTCTCTTTTCTCCAAACAATGTACAAACAAGAATTTATTATTTGCAACATTGAAAATGATTACTTATTATGCCTCCTGCCTTTATTTTATAATTTTTGTTTGAACAGCAATTGTATTCTCAAATGAAGTAATTTTAGAATTTTTTAAATCTCACTCTTGAAGTTCGACGATATCATAGCACAAACAAAATTAGCTTTTCATATGTTTTGATTTAGCTCTCACAGCAGTATTAAGGTAAGGCAATTAGAGATGAAAGTTGATACTTTTACCTGATACAATTTACCAAGGAAAAAATCTTGAATAATATCATTAAAACACATCTCTCTCACCTTTCAGTTGATACGTTATTATTAATATCTTAATCCAGGTTAGCATCACCTAGTAAAATGATTTTACAGTCCCGGTCTTTCCACACATTTCTTCCAATCGATTTTCCTTCCACATGTAGCTTTCTAAAATCCAAATCTAATCATGTCACCCTTCTTAAAATGTCCAATATTTTAACATTACTTTTCCCTGAGTTTTTAGTCCTGGTTTTACAATCCATACAGTATAACTATAACAGAACTTTTCTTTTTACAGTTAACATATTTTTTCATATACATGTATCATATAATTTTCCCTGTGCTTGGACAACATTAGCCACTTTCACCAAACATCACTTCTTACTTTATGCCTAATCCTAATCTTTAATGTTTTATGATAAAGAAATTGTTTCTAACCTTTAACGCCTGCAATTCCTCCATTATATGATTAAAGAGTAACCCATATTTCTTTTGCAACAATTGGGAATAAATAACAAATTGTGCATTTGTTTACTTGATGTTCCTCATCCTTGCTAGACTTTTAATTCCTATGAATTCAGTTGTGTGTTTTCTAGCATTGGATCTTTACCACCATTCAGAGCAGATGCCTAGTGAGTATTTCTTGAATACACAAGTTTATATTGCTACCAAATTCACATTACAACCATGGAAAGTAAAAGATACCGTACTAAACTAACATGTAAATATCATTTATAATGTATCCTGAGCACTTTCACAAAGCAGGTAAGTGACCAATGATGTAAAATTACTAGTGTGGAAGACACATATCTTCCACTTCCCCCACCATCTAAGAAGAATCTTTGAATAAAATAAAGCGTGACATAAATAACAGACTAACATAGAATGATCTCTAATTTTTAAAGAAAACCTCCAAAATAATCAATAGTATATTAGTAGTTATAAGAAATTTGCAGTACATCTCCTAACAGTGTGACCAAAGACATCAAAGTAGATAATAATTGCCATGAAGTATTATCCTGCAGACTACTTTCTCAAAAGAGTTCATGCAAATTACTTTAGATATTTTTTAAACATTTGAATTTTGGCCTGAATTCTAAATTGCTTAAGATAAAAAGAGTAGACAAAGATGACAATATTACAATTAATCTGTAAATTACTTCAACTGCTTTTTGTCTTTTTGGGAGATGAAACTCTCAAAAAGTTCCATCTCCCAAAGTAGTTCTTGGAACTGCCTTTGACTCTGGCAACACATAGAGAGAAGGGAAAAAACTAGAAAGCAGTAAAAGTCTTTACAAGATATGTATCAGTGAAAACCAGTCCAGGGTAAGAAACAAACTACTTGAAGTATTTTAAGCAAAAAAAGAATTGTGAAGATTAATCTTGCTTGTTAACTTGATTGAATTGAAAGGGTCCTAGAAAACTGTTAAAAACACAATTCTAGTGCTTTAGTCTGTGAGAGTGTTTCCAGACTGCAGGCATGTGGGTGAGTGAATTCTTTGGGGGATGACCTGCTCTGAATGCAGGTGACAGTTTCCAGTAGTGTGGAACCTGCATGGAACAAAAAAATGCAAGAAGCAGAGTCATGCACCTTTGTTTGAGTCTTCCAGAACGGGTATGTGTTCTGCTGCTGCTGTTGTTCCTAAATCTCAGACTCCAGATTCTTCTTCCTTTGAACACAGATTTGCACCAATAAATCCCAGGGAGCTTTTAGAGGTTCAGTCATGGACTAGGACTACATCATTAGACCCTCCTCTTCTGAGCTTCTAATTTCTAGGATCAAGCAGCTGTCTTAGATAATTTTCTCCTTGCTGAGACAAAATAACTGACACCCAAATTACAAGGGGGAAAGGTTCATTGCAGTTCACAGTTTGTAGAGGTTTCAGTTCCTAACTGGCTGGCTCCTAGGCAGAGTGGCATAGCAGATGAGCATCTCTGGAGAGAAACAGGTCATGGCAGGCAAAAGGCAGCAAGGCAAGCAGTGAAGTAGTGAGGCTGCAGGTGATGACAGCACCCCTCTTTCTATCCATATATTCTATTCGGACTACATGTCCTTAGGATGGTTAGCACTCACACACAGGGTGAGCCTTCCCATTATCCACATCCAGAACTATGTCAAACCAATCAGTGGACTAATTTCAGCCTCTCACATTTAATCCCAGCACAACACATTCTAGATCCAGCCACCTCTGTCAAGCCACACCTAAGGTTTTAGGGGAATATTAGACACAAACCATAACAGCACCCCTGTTCTCCAGGCTCTTCAGTGTGCAGATAGTTAACATCAAGCTATTAGGGCTCTAATCATGTAAGCCAATGTAATAAATCTCCTCTCATAAATTCTTTCTCCCTTTCCTCCCTTCTTTCACTCCTCTTTCTTGGTTTCTGTCCCTCTTGACAACCATGACTAATATAGGAATTAAATACAGAGAACTACTTGTTGCAAAATTATTTGAAATGTTGTAGGTATCTTGGAAAAAAATCCCATCATTTTGTAGACCTGACCCATCGAAGTCACGCCTCACCTTGTCATGGAAGATGCAAATTCTTGTACACAATACTGTATCTGTAATTCAGGAAGTACAGAACACAAATATGCCACTGATATTCCATAGCCACCAATACCTTGACCACAAAATAAACAATAGTGCCCTATTAAAAAAAGAAAAACAACTTATATTTCCATAACTTTACTTATGAGCAGAAAGGCCCGATAAGGAGAGGAAGATAGGCTCTCCTTCTCTTCTACTTTTCTAATTGCAAGCAAAAGCATCCAAACAAAAAGTCTAATTTGTATCTTCAACCTTAAGCCTCCAAAATAGCTACTAATAGGTTTATTTGTTTTTAAATCTCTATTTATTGAACGGGGAAAACAGTTCTGGGAAACTAACTTCATATGGTAACAATACAACCCTTAACAAGACATATTATGAAAACAACCAGATGAGAATGACTATAACTTCTTCTGAAAGTACAACTGCTCTTAAAACTTATTTACCATTGTTTGTGTGCATGCAGTGAAAGATGAATAAACCTTAGCAATTTTATCTACTATTGATATGACTTTCATCTGTCCTTCATGTTGTTGCTACGACCCTACCAATGTAGTCAATATTTCATTTACAGCACTAATACTTATTCTTTATTTTTGGTGGGGGATACAGGGCCTTGCTATGCAGTTCAGGCTGGACTTGAACTTACTATGTAGCCTAAGTTGGACTCAAACCCAAGCAATCTTCTTGCCTCAGCCTTAGAATACTACAATGCTCAAATTGCAGACATACACCACTATATCTTCCCTTTCTATCATTTTTAAAGATGTATTATGTGCCAACATGCACACACAGATACACAAATTCATGTATATGTCATTTTTATTAATGTCAAATTTTATCAATTTCCCTCAACTAGTGATTATAATTAATTTCAAAGATTAAGCAGACATTAAAAATGAAAGAATTTTCTTGATCACACAACTTTTAAAAAGCTGATCACACAGATGTTCAAATTCACATCAGTATGTCCTCGTTAGGTGAAGCTATGAAAGCCTTAACAATTACACCCTTAATTAGATTATCACCTATTACTAACACCATAGATATTGCTTTAGTGCCTAATGCTACTAAATCTAACATGAAATAAAATGGAGTCAGTTTAAAACTAATACAAAGAGAAATCATTTCAGACCTTTACATACATTATAAGGCCTAAACCCTATAGATTTTCTAAAACTTTTATGATAGTTGACACAAAAGTAGAGGTTTGTTGGATTACAAAGGCTGTAAGTTAGATTCATAAAAATAACTGATGTCAACAGTTAACAGACAAGACTATATGCTACAGAACTAAACTATTTTAGAAGGGTAAAGCCAAAATGAAATTTAAAACATAAATATTATTATGCAGCATGAAAAAAGAACAATGAAAAGATCTCTGCATGTTAGTTCTACCATTGAAGAAGAGAGTAGGATTACATATACACACACACCCTTCTCCTGTATGATGTACATGTACATAACACAAAAATATATGTGCGTGTGTGTGTGAAACACTAGAACTATAAAGCAAGAGATGAGGTATAAATTGTTGCCTTTATCATTCTATTCTTTCAGATTTCTGAGAAAATTTGATAGTACAAAATGTTAGATATTTCAAGTTCCAGAACGTTAGACAAAAGTACAAAACATAAACTCAGTTCTGCAGTCTTAAAAAGAAAAAAGCCAAGTGGGCAAAGCAATGTAAAATTATCAATTTTTCTTTCTTTTGTTTGTTTTTCCTCTACTTTCTTATCTTTTTAAAAAATAATCTATTAATAAATTACTGTGTGTTTTAAAATGAATGTAACTAATGTGAAACCCTTAATGTTCATTTGTATCTTGTTTTTTCATGTTCACATTACTGAAAAAAGTTCCTTGAGTTTTGTGCAGAATGATATATTTTGTTACTTATTAAATACTGACCACTTATAACTTAATGTGTAGTTTATGGTGCACATGAAGTAATAAGCAAAGGTTCAGCTCGTTAACATCAATGTACTAATTATTATATCAATATTTTATATGTCCTTTAAACTTCTCTTACTTTTTCATATGTATGATTTCTTATGTCCACAGCTCAGGTTTAATTAAAGAATTGCCAACTTGCTTATAGGGCTCTATAATTTCTAATTTATAGTTTCCTAATTCGCATGTAAAAATTGCAATGGAAAACTGTACAATACAGTCTTTGCAACTCAAGCAAATGTATAATTTTTGCTACCATTAGTTGTTGAGCAAATAAAATATTTTACCTCAGCCACAATTTTGCATCTGAAAAACAAAATTCTAAAATTAATCTTCAGGTTTATTTTGAGAATAGCAATGCTTTTAAATTACCTCCCCCTCTTGAAGTGCTCAGTAAGTTTGTCACAATATGTGCAACGTGGTGAAAAGGGAGTAAGACTGGGAATAATATGATTATGGTTTGAGTCCTCACAAGAGCAGTTAGTAGCTATTCCAATTATGTACATGATACTTACCTTTTGAAAGTTTGTTTCCTTATTTGTAAAATGAAAAACACATACCCTGCTCTATGGTCTTATTAATATCAAATGACATAATACGTGAAAAAAAGCAGCAACAGTAACCTAATGTCATCAAGCCCTTACTTCTCATGAGACTTCCTCTTACTGGCATTGTATAAGTGTGTTGCTTATCTAAGGAAATAGAGAGGAGTACATATGCTGAAGCTGCACAATAGCCCTTCTAACATTCAGCCAGAAATATTACATCTATAATGCCTACTTCGTCAACTAATCCACCACATCCTTGTTTTAAATCCCATCCTCTGCCAAAGGGAGACGAAATATCAACAAAGGGATCCAAATAGGATGATGCATTGAGGCCAATTTTTACTGGCTGTTCCATTGATTTGAGAGGGCTATACTCATGAGAAAATCTTATTACTGGGCTCTGTTGTTTTATTTATTGAAAATTTTATTTCATAAAAAAGATAATGTAAGAAATTGTAAAAACAGAGAAATCTTGAGAAAATTTTTGTAGAGACCTTACATTTTATAATTCTCTTTTTAACAGATAAGTAATTCATGAAGGTGTTAGATTTACTTTTACAGTGTGACAGTATCTTTCTTTTATTTAATTTGATTTAAAAATGATTACATGACACTTTTTATTTCATAAAAAAGATAATTACTTCTATTATACATTCCAAGCATGTGTAATGATGATAAGTATCTCTTACTCATAAAAACATTAGACATGAATACAATTGTTATACTGAAATAAATAAAGTCACGTGTATATTTGTAATTATGTCATATTTCAAAGGTATTTAAGGTCTGTATGTATAAATGCAAAAGGAAATGCAAAAACAAATGAAAATAACTACATTCTTTGAAATTGTTACCACTGAAAGATAATTCCCATGATCTTTTTCGTATACCTACATGACATATAATATACTTAAATGGTAAAGAAACACTTTGTCTATCTCATTTCACACTGCTGATATGATAAACACTCAATTGAATAACCATGCTCATGCAGTAATATGAGAATGCATTATAGATATTATGTACATTGAAACTTAGAGCAAAGCTGTGTTATTTAAAACTATTTTTAAAGATAGTCAGCAACCCTGATTTCTCCTCTGATGATTATAATGCTGGCTGAAATATACCAGCAGTTTCAATTTTATGTTTAAAAATACTCATGAAGAAATACAAAGGAAAAATAGACATTTGAAGACAAGAAATTTAACTGAAACAGAAACAATGAATTTCTCTCTGACTCTATCATATGTACTAAAATCCCTGCTATGCATATGTTAGACACTGAGGATTATCAATATTCAGAAAGCCTAAACGGAAGTAGACATACATAGTCAAATTAAAAACTAGGAGATTTATGAAAGAAAATTTCTTCAGTGACTTGACACAGGTTCGCATTCTGTTTTTGACCAAAATGAATGAACATTAGTTTTCCTGTGCATTAAAATCAATTAAATCTATATCAATCACAACAAGATTGATTTCACATGGCATCAGGATAATTATTAACAAGGTGTCCTTTCAGATAAATGCTTTATGATATCCATTATCCCATGTTTTGCTAGCAAAGTTTTAAAACATTTTATTGATGATTAGGAAACAAACAAAAGACTAAAAGTTAAACCATATCATATGTTTGAAATAAATATCACATTTGTAATAGCTGATACAGTATATGAAGAATCAAGTAAAATATGTTTACATTGCAGTGAAATTCAAACACATTATTTTAAATATCGGTTTCCTACTACTTATATGAAACCTGTAAATCTTGTTTCTTTTCATAAGATTTCAAGCCTTATTTTTAAAACTCCATATTAAATATGATATCTGATTTCCATGGCATATTAATAATGTATTTTGGGCAGCTATGTAATCATTTTTAAATCAAATTAAAAAAAAGAAAGATACTGTCACACTGTAAAAGTAAATCTAACACCTTCATGAATTACTTATCTGTTAAAAAGAGAATTATAAAATGTAAGGGCTCTACAAAAATTTTCTCAAGATTTCTCTGTTTTTACAGTTCTTAGTACTGGCTCACACAAGGAGAGGGGTCTAGAGAGGCAACAGGAGATTAAAAAGAAACCAGACACATAAAAGAAGAGCCAGGACTGGGTGGGACCTGACTTATCTCATGGAGAAACAGTGATGGTGTCCCAACCCAGCATTCTTATCTATAGAAAGAAAAGAAAAAAAGAAAAGGAAAAAGCACAGGACAGTATCCAAAGTGCAAGGTCTTGGCATTTGCTCAGAACTCTGAAAGCAAAACATTCTCAAAGATATCTATACTATAGTTAACAGGGAAGAACACCAAGGCTGAACACCAAGGCCAGACACCTGTTGAGATGCAACAGAGCTTGAGGTCAACTTGTTTACAGTCTGCTTCTGGCATTCCATGTCCTTGGGCCTGGCTTTGCTGTAGTTTCAAGGAATTCGCGAACCTCAGGCCAAGCGGCTCCCCACAGCTGGGGATAACAAAAGCTAAACAAGAATGATCTCAGTTTCATAATTTGTTAAATGTGTTACACACTCTTCCAAAGAAATATCAAAGTGATTAGAATAGTAATCGGGCATTATGAACTAAAAGTTCAGCCTTATAAAGAGTATTCTCAGTAAGCAGAGAGAAAGAAGCAAGAAAGCACATCGTGTGTGAAAACTGTTAAGTGTTGAGGAGGAGTTTGATGAATTCTGGAATGTTACAGAGAAAAAAGAATAGGCAGTGGTGCCTGAAATGCCTATAAATTAACTATCCTAATGCAATTTTGGGTTTTTCTGTTTCATTTTTATGCACTTAATGTGCTAGTAAGGGTAAAAAATCCCTTCTTTAGAAAAACTAATTTTGGAATTGGGTGCAATATTCCTGGTACATATAGAGCTCAGTAATTTTTAGCTGTTAATTTTATTAACAAAGAAAGTAATATTTAAATTTATCCTAGAAAATGACTATCATTTTCTCACAGAGTATGAAGAATGCTAATTTCAACTTGAAGGGAAAAAAAAAACAAATAGAAAGGAATGGAAGTCTACCAATTCCACACAGAACATCAAATATCCTCTTAGGAGCAAGCTACCAAAGGGGAGTGGTGGGAATAAGACTGGGGGAGCAGAATGGGTCTTGACAACAAAACACTGAAATAGATTATGATATGTTAAGTGCTTGTACCACCTTCTGAAAATAAGCCCTATCATCATGTAATAGTAACATGCACTATTTTTCAAACAGTGTAAATTGTACAGGGTAGACACTGGGAATCAGGAAACAGTAATGAGAAGGTCAAAGGACAGTGATAGTGATGAGTTATATGTAAATGAAAATTAATTGTTTTTAACAAATAATACTGGCAGATGGTCTATCCTCTATCATTTTTCCATTTCATTTTATTGGTAAATGTTTGCAGTACTTAATAATTACATTCCATAATGTACATGAGTTGGTATACGTATATAACA
>RJWT010016460.1:0-19814 GCA_004365215.1 Cuniculus paca | reverse complement strand
TTCCTCCTGGGCCCGCCGGCCACAGAGGGGTGAAGAGAAGCAAGTGCGCATAACAGCGAAGATTTAAGACCACTCTTCCTTGGTGCGAGGGAAAACTGTTTCTTACACGGAGGAGGCCTCTCTGCTCACAGGAAAGGAGCAGAGGCCTGGTCTCCGGGAAGCAGCTTGGGGAGGGTGGAGCAGGTCGCCTTCCCTGTGGGGCCTGGCCAGGCCCCGCTCAGCAGGCAGCTGCTCTGGAGAAAGTTATCTGCTTGCCAAGGGAACAGACCCACGTCCCCTCTCCTTCCTGCAGGTGGCTGCAGGCTTGCTGTCTCCGGGATGGCGCTGTCCCTCCCTCGTACTTTCCTCCCTTCCTCCTCCTCCCTCCCTTGTTCTCTCTCTTTCTTGCACTCTCTCTCTCTCCTTCCTGATTTTGTTGTTGATCTAAACCTGGCTTTTACAAGTATCTATGAAACCATCTAGAAGTTTTCCTGAGGCATATATTTACTAAGTCATATTTTAACCTTTGGAAAAGAGAGATCTCTTTGAAATTACTATTTTTTCTAACTCATTAATTGGATGATGTAGCTATAAATACTAGTGACTTTCTATCCAGGGGTCCCTCCTAGCCGAGATGCTGTTTCTATAAAGAGAAAAAGCTGAATAGCTGACGGCTTGTTTTCTTTAGCAGGCAATGGGTGGGGAGGATCGCAACACCTCATTCCGGGGTGCTCACCAGGGCTGGGTGTGCGATGCTGAGCAGGTGCTGGGTGTCAGTCAGCTGCACGAGGGCTGCTGGGTGATGATGTCCTGGCTCTGAGTGTCACCCACGCTTCCTCCCCCTCCTGTTCGTGGAATGTGTGTGCTTCTTGCTGTGAACGGATCTGAGTCAGGGCCACAGGGATGTGCTGTGGAAAAGAACAGACTGGCGTTGCACAACTGCCTATCAAATCTCAGCCACTTATCCTGGTACTAGCTGTGTGACTCTGGGCACTTACCTGCCTTCTCTGGGTGGGGTTTGGGATAAGCAATGCCTCCCTCCCATGTACCTGGCATGCCATAGAAGCTTAACAGCACAGTCTCCTTCCTTGCTTCTCCCACGTGAACTTTCCTGACGAGGGCACCCAGGACACTGTGCTCTGACCCTGTCCATAGTAGAGCTTTACTGCTTACTCTGACAGCTTCAGAGGACTGAGATGGAAAATGACCCAGCGTCAGCAGGGACGCAGGGACCTTCCGTGCCTGGAGAGTTCACGGGATGATGGAGCAGTCAGTTAGAAGCGGCTTTGCAGGGAGAAGCAGTTTCTGTCACCGCTTAGACCAAGCAGTGGTGAGAGGGTACCAGTGGAGGCAGCGTGGTGAATGAAGAGGCCCAGAATCCTCCAGCTAATTCCTCCTAATTAGAAGAAAAACAGCACTGGGCTTCTGTTTCCTCATCCCTGGGATTTGCCTGCATGGTGTGATAACCAAGTACACAGTTACGTACTGGGAATTGCTAACCGCATCTTTAATTTGAGGCTATTAGCCTTAGAGTTCACTGCCTCAACGTTTCCCCGTGAACTCTGTGCACTGAGACAGGTCGGCAGTTCTTGGGGTGGGGAACAGGGCAGGATGGTCTCCACATCACCAATCAACTCATCAAGGAAGAAGAGGCAGAGCCTGCTCTACAGGTTTAAGTCCTGTGGGTCCTCCAGCTGTCATCCATGCTCTCTTTGGGAACCTGGTGGCCTCAGGTGTCCCTACGCCTCACTCAGCCTCTCAGCTTTGGTGATTTGCTCTTTGAAAATATTCCCCAGCATCTTAGTCACTTTGCTCTCACTGGGGCAAAACATCCAACATCCACAATTTAAAGGAGGAGAGGTTTATTAGAACACTGTTTCCAGTGGGTTCAGTCCATGGTTGACTGGCTTCGAGGCAGAAATGGCATGGTGGAGGGGTGTGGTGGAAGACAGCTGCTCCACCCATGGCGGCCAGGACACAGGGAGAAGCCAGGGACGGGATAGATCCTTGCAGGCCATGCTGCCAGTGACACCCCTTTACCAACCAGGTCCCCCTCCTAACAGCACATTCAGCTGTGAACTCAGCAGAGAATTGGTCACTGATGAGTACAGTACCTGCATCATCCAATCACCTTCCAAAAGTCCTACTGTGAGCACACGAGACTGGGAGGACATCTAGATCTGAATTCTAACTTCTTTGGAATTGAAGCATGACCCGGGGGCTCTGCCAGCACCAAACGTGTGAATCCACACAGAGATCCACATTTTCTTTATTTGGCTACAGCTCACACTTTAGTCTCTACCTTCCTGATTGTATGTAAGATTTATCTGCACACAATGAAATTATTATTTGTATATGTGACCTGTGGCTGGTGTAGCTGGGTGAAATAGAACAGGCCAGCTGTTGACAGTGAATGATTATTTCCAGGAGTCTCCTCAGCGGGCCACATAGCCTTGAGTGACTCCATTGTCTCAGCTTCAGTTCTTGCCCTGTCAGATGGCTATGGTCACGGCTGCCCAGCTACCGCATGACTGGTGATGTGTAAGCCGATGTATGCAGCAGTATGGCTTTGTGGCTGATGGTGAGTGTGCATTGAGTGTGTATGTTACTGAGTGTGATGTGTGAAAAGATGTGTGAGTGTATATGAATGTGTGCATATGCATCTGACTGTGTGCATGCAAGGAAATGCATTAGAGCATGTGTGTGACGGCAAATGTGAACATGTGTGACTGCATGTGAGTGTGTATGTGACACAAGCATGAGTGTCTGTGTGAGTGTGTGCCCACTATTGTGCTATCATGGTGTTCTAATGCTCACTTGTTCATGTGTTTGGAAAAGCCCATGTAATTGATGCACCCTCCAAATCTTAAAAGAATTGGAGTTTTGTTCAAAAAATGAAATAGATGTCAGACTTCATTGTCTGTGGGGAAGACACACGTGTTGGGCAGAAAGCAAGCTGAAACTGGTGATGACATTTTCCGGAGTGCCAGGGCCTTCTCAGACACAGTGGGCTTCTCCTTGGCCACACCACACCCAGCATTTGCAGGGATCTTGGAGAGACTCCCACTCAGCTCCATCCTCCCAACTCACTGCAGAGGGCCTTCCCTTCTCAGGTGAAATATGACCCATAGCCCCTCTGCACCTTGCCCAGGCTGTGCCTTCCAAGTTCTCCTGAGATCTTTACAATTCTTACTTGACCCAACAAATCCCAGCACTCTGGATGGCTGAGGCAGGAGGATCACAAGTTTGAGCCTAGCTTGGGGAATTTAGGGAGATGGTGGGACTCTGTCTAAAAAACAAACAAACAGAAACCACTGAGAATGTGGCCCAGTGGAAAGGTCTTGTGTTGGGTGGATTCAGTCGCCAGTATCACAATGACAAAAAAAAAGGAAAAGGGGATGGAGGGAGGGAAGGAGGAAGAAAGAAAGAAAAGAAAAAAGGACGGAAGAAAGGAAGGAAGGAAAAAGTATAGCATGGATTGCCTCTGAGGGAAGATACAGCTGTTGGTGGATTGTGAGTGTGTCAAACAGTCTTTAAATAATATTTTAAAAAAAAATCAGCGTGTCCAATTTGCAGCACAAGGTTGGTGTACCAATCACGTTTAAAATGTTACAACCAGAGCTGTGCCTAAATCAAGAGTTAAGCGGACGTGACTTGGCTTCGCAACAGAGTGCCCATTATTTGCTTTTGCTCAAGATCACAGACATTTAGCATTCAGTGTGGTTTAACAGCCACGGACTTCAAAGACTTGGGCTAAATTAATTCTATCTTTTCATTGCAGGATATGTGCCACGGTGCTAATTTTACATCTTAACGAGCCCATGAGGAGGAGGGAGAGCTTGTGTCTCCATCCTGAGACCTCAAGGGCTGTTTGAGGAGGAACCTCTGTCGAGGCTGAGTGCACGGTGAAGGTCAGAATGGACCATCCAGAGTCCTTTTGTTGTGTGGTTGGCCTGCTTTCATAAAAATCCTCCGGATTTCTCCTCAGAGCCTGGTGGGCTTGATTCAGGAAGGTGTTGCGAGCCAAGTGAGAGAGGAGAGGTCTTTCCTGAAAAGAATCTAAGTTCTGTCTCCTTTGTGCAGGCAGGCATGGTGCTGGGCATGTCGGGAATTCCCAGACTGCCCTTGAGTTCCAAAAGACAACAGTAGCAACAACAGCGATGACAGCAGATTACATCCCAAGTCATTGCCATATCCTCACCTCTGAAAATTTCCCGTCATGCACTGTGGTCATCCAATGCTGAGATCTTTCTTTTGTCTCTCCTAGGTGCCTGATATTGCTCCAGGCAGCTGAGTTAGAGGGAAATATCATAGGCAGTCAGACAGGGCTGGGTCCTGGAAGGAGCCAGTGCAGAAGACCAGCTACCTTGCAACTGTGGGGAGACAGACACCTCTGCTGTGGGCCAGACTCAAGACAAAAGATAAATCAAATGTACCCACATACTTCCTAAGGATAAGCATCAGGAATTGATATTCTAATTAGGTCTCTATCACCCCAAGGGAGCCGGGAGTCACCATCCCAACTCCCTTCAGGAAGAGTCACTGCTCTTTAAGTGTGCCTGCTTCCTCCGTGACTCACTTCCCCATTTGTTCTTGATTTAATCAATTTTACCTGAGCAATTAATCTCATTGGCTGACTGCAGTTCTGTCCCACCTCATGCCCACCTTGCGAGTTCCCATATTTTTCCCACTTTAGACCTGCCTCCCTTTGTGGTTTTGCTCTGTAAAAGTCCCTAGAAAAGACAAGAGTCTTTGGCAACCCACTCCGGACCCCTTCTGTCTCTCAGACAGAAGCTTTCTCTCAATAAATAATATTCTTCTCTTAAAAAAAGAAATGTAATTTTAAGTTGACATTTAAAAAAAATTCATGATTCTGATTGAAAGCATCAATAACTAAATGCAGCAGTTTTTTCTGTTACATAGTAACTTCCACCTCATGCCTAGCATTGCTAACTTTCTGCAACCCCGCCTGACCAGTGTCACAGGGAAACAGTAAGTCCAGGCTCAGGTTGTGCCTGTGCAGCTGGGATGTCTGAGCAGGCCACTTGTGCCCCCCTCTGTTCTCACATGGGAGTCACTAAGGTGGGAAATGAAAGCGCAGGTGTCGAGCCTCTGCAGTAAGTCCAGGAAGGGGAGAAAAGGAAAACACTTATTTTTATAAGAAAACAATTTCATTTAAAATGTGCCTATTTCTTATCAGTAAAGAGATGCTGAAAGTCACCCCTAAGAACTTGAAAAGGGTCAAGTTTCACAAGTCCCGGACCATCACGCCTTAAATCCCCAAAGGAAGGTAGACTTCCTACAAACTTAGAAACTCTTCTCTGTTTCCATTAACCATGTGCCCAGAGTGTTCAAATAAAAATTTTCCACCTCAGACCTAGAATCAAGATTTCCTTAAAGAGAAGAAGACACAGAAACCAGAAACTCAGTTCTAGGAGGGACAGCTTGGGGTGCCATTTTATTTCGGATTACCTTATGTGACCATACTAAAGCATAAATATGCAAACACGGGCTCTAAATCATGAGTTGGCAGCAACTCCTTCAATGGGACCCCAGTACTACACGGCTTTCCTCACCTGGTTCCGCTGAAACGTACATCTCCTCTTCCACACCGACACCGTTTCCTAACATCACCATTATATGCGTTCCATTCCCCGATGCACATTATAAATGACACCTTTAGCTACGCTGTCAATACAACTGCTAAAAACAGGCTAGGCTCAAAGTATGCTTCAGATTTTTCTGTCATTAAAAATCTTCCATAAAGACAAAAGGTAGTGAACTTGAATCAGTTTTTGTTTTGGAATAATTATCAATATTACATAGGGTTAGGTTAATCTGAGGGTTTGATTTTTCTGCATCTTTAATTTTTGAATTTATATGGGAATAAAATTCAAAACAATATACAAAGATACATTCATTTTTCCTTCTTTTTAGTTTCCTCATTGTTAAAATTAAAAAAATTACCTTTTTATTTGTATCAGTACAGGTGTGAAGTACGTAACGATCACCTTTGTCATGGAGATTTGGTATATAACCATCTTCCACTACCCCCTCCCTTCCTAGCCCTCTTTCCGTCTCTAACACCCCTTTGCATTTGCAAAAGACCTATTTCCTTGTTTCCCATTGTCTACCTTATGTTTTGTCCTTTCAATTATTTATATTTTGGGTTTCTTATAGAAGAGAAACCATGCACTATTTAAGCTTATGTGTCTGATTTATTTCACTTAACACTATGGTCTTAAAGTGCATCCATTTTCCTACAAATGTCTCAACTGGATCCTTCTTCATGGCAGGGTAGTACTTCTTTGTGTATAAATACCACATGCTCCTTATCCATTAACTTGCTGAAGGACATACAGCCTGGTTCCACGATGTAAGTTGTGCTGTTATAAATATGAATATGCATATTTCACTGCAATATTATTTCTTTAACTCTTTAAGGAAGATACCTACCAGAGGAACAGCTGGGTCAAATGGAATTTTTATTTAGTTTTTGGAGGAATACCCACACGATTTTCATAACGGTTGTACCAGTTTATATTCCCACCAACAATGTAGAAGGGTTCCTGTTTTCTTCTGGCCTCACCACTATTTGTAATTGTTTGATTTCTTGATGGTGGCTGTTATTTCTGGAATAACATGGAATCTCAGTGTTGTTTCAATTTGCATTTCTTGAACGGCTAGAGATGTTGCATATTTTTCATATACTTATTGCCCACTCATACTTTGTCCTCTTCTTCATTTCAGTTATGCATTTTTCACCAAATATTTTATTGGGAGTGTCTATTTTTCTGAGTTCTTCTATATATTCTTTGTATTAGTCCTCTGTCCAAGCATATTTTTCCCATTCTGCAGGTTGTTTCTTTCCTGTTGGTTGTTTCCTTTGCTGTGCAAAAGTTTTTTAATCTGTTGATTTTAGATGTTACTTTTTCTGCAACGGAGTTTCTATTCAGAAAGTCCTTAGCTGCACCTATGTCTTCAAGAGTTTTACTTATTTTATTTGCCAGCAGATTAAATGTGTCTGTTTTAATATTCAGGACTTTGATCCATTTTGATATGATCCATTTTGATGGCAAGAGATATGGTTCTAGATTTAATCTTCTGCATGTGGATAGCCAGTTTTTGTAGCATAATTTCTTAGAGGCGATCTTTCTTCAGTGTATGTTTTTGGATCCTTGGTCAAGGAGCAGATGGATGAATGTACCTAGGATTACATGCATTTTTAATCAACGACTTTGTAATGAAAATATAGCCTCAATTTTGGCTATCACATTTAATTGGAAACCCTAAGATTGATTTCACTGATTATTTGGCTTAGATTGTTAATATCTTTAATGTTTCTCATTTAGCAATGTGCTTATTCACTTATTTTTGTAGCCTCATCATCTTTCAGTTCAGAAAGATTTCAAATGTAAATCCCTGTCAATATCTTCTTGCATCTTTTTGGTTCTTTTCTCATTTTCTTCATGAAGGTCATTTTTCTACCTTGCCGTTTATAATATCCCCTCCTTTTTTAATAATTGCATCTAATTGATGCATTTATCTCCTTCCCTTCTAAATTTTTAATCTACTATACTAAAACCAGCTTATAAATACTGAATAAAACGCAAAGACAGCACCGTGTGCCCACATGCTTTCTCCTATTAACGTCTTACATTACCATGGCACATCTGCTATGTTTAATGAGTCAGTTTCATTCACTACCACTAATTAAAGTCCGTAGTTCATTCAGATTTCCATCATTTTCACCACCTCTCCCTTTTCTGTGGCAAGATTTGAACTAGTCCTGTTATTTCTTTGGGGTCTTGAATCTGACAGTTTCTCAGACTTTTCTTGTGTTTGATGACCTTGATAGTTTCGATGGGCACTAAGAGGGTATTGTACAGTAATCTCCCCCATTAAATTTTGTCTGATGCTTTCCTCACGGTTTTACTGTGCTTTGGGGAGAAGGAACACCAGGGGAAGAATATCGCTCCTATAACATCCTATCATGGTGCACATGACTCCAACTGTGGACACGACCTTGGTCATCTGGGCAAGGTCATATCTGTCGGAATACTCCTATGGAAATTACTCTTTTCTCTCACTTTTCCACTGCATGGTTTAGTACGTGGTTGTCCATAGGCCCCCTACCTAGGGAGTGAGGAGTTAGCTCTTGTTCCTTTAAACCTGGATCTACATGAACTACATAGGACTCTTCTGCATTGAAGACTTAACTATCCCATCCTCTCAGTCATTCATTTATTATGTCATTTAATCATATCAGTGTGCACTCATGAACACTTACTCTCTGTTTCGATTTGTTATGGTTTAGATCTCAAATGTGCCCTCAAAGTCCCAAGTGTTCAGAGCTGGGACTTTTGAAAGGTGCCTGGATGATGAGGTTGCTCTGCCCATCCGTGGATTCATCCACTGAGGAGTTCACAGTGGAAAGTGCCATTAGGAGGTTGATCTCACTGGAGGAAGTAGGTTGCAGGTGTGCTTTTGGTGTCTTTGGTGTCACCTCTGGCTTTTCTCTTGTTGTATGCTTCCTGGGTGCCCTGAGCTGAGCAGTTTTCATCCACAGGCTATTTCTGCCTAGGAGCCATTTCTGCCATGGACTGAATTCTCTGAAATGGTGAGCCAAAATCTACCTTTTCATCTTTAAACTGTGCATGTCAGGTACTTTATCCAAGTAATTTACATGTGACTGATACAGGATCATAATCTTATACTACCTTGTTTATTTTAGTGTTTAAATTTTTCCATCTTTACTTCTAGGTAAATGGCTGATTTTAGAACTGGAGCAGGACATAAACAAGGTAAGATCCGGGCCTATTCCCCTGCAAGGAAGTGCATAAAACAAAATAAAATTCCACAATGACGGGCATGTCAGCAGCAGAGCACATTCTATGAGAGTTCTCCCTTTGTTAGCCTTTCTCTCTTCAGATGTATTTCTTTTAAATGACACACATTTGGGCCTTATTTTTTGAGCAGATATGAAGGGGTTTTTTTTTTTTCTTTTATGAATGAGTTAATTCCATCTACTGATGTGGCTAAAAGATTACAACTTGGTCAAACTTTTACATTATACTAGTTAAATTAACTTATTGTTATGATTGATACATTGTGCCAACCTGAGAAGTTTCCAAGTTTAACTGAGAGACTTAGCGGGGAGCCAGGGTCCTTACTTAGTAAACATCCTCAGCCTGTGCAAGAGGAGGGTACGGAAGTGGTGTGAGGGCCGCACCCACCCTGGTAGTCTGCTTACAATATAAGGGAGGAGAAGAGGTTTGCTCTCCCCCTACCCTTTTGCTCTTACTGCTTTTGCTGTCTTCCGCCACCTTGAACCGTTGCTCCTCTGTCACGCCACCCTGGACAGTTGGAGCCAGTTGATTATGGACTGAAACCTCCACACACTGTGAGCTAAATAAACCTTTCCTTCCTTCATTTTGAATGTCGGGCATTTTTTTCCAGCAGCGAGAGAAAAGTAACTAAGACATTTACATTTACTCTTTTCCTCTGTGTACAGTGTTTATTTGTTTTATATTTTAAAATGGTTTGTTAAGCCTGGCGTGGTGGTGCACGCCTGTAATTCTAGCACACGGGAGGCTGAAGCAGGAGGATTGTTGCAAGTTCGAGACCAGCCTGGGCTAGAAAGTGAGTTCAAGGCCAGCCTGAACTGCATAGTGAGACCCTGTTTCAAAAAGACCAAAAAAAACATAAAAAAATAAAAAAGGTTTGTTTTTTGTTTTAGTGGTAAAATTATATAAATATCTGTATCTATATCTATGTGTACAGATTAGATTACTTTCTCCTTATTATATACTATTTGCTTTGTTACCTTTAAATTATATCCTCTGACTCCTACTTATTACCTAGGTGCAAGTTAGGTACCTATTTTATTTTTCTTCTTCTCTATTGCATGTCCAATTGTAAGCCATGTATTGAAGAGTGGCATCCATACAAAAGTGGGAAATATCTACATGCATATCATAAGGAACTACATGAAGTGAACCATGTTGTATAACCAGAACCCAGAACAAAAGACAAAATATTTCAGAACTTGTCCGTGTGCCCCAGCCCCTCCCAAAAGTCATTTGCAAAAGTCATCATCATCTGATATCAAACACCATGGATTAATTTCAGGTGTTTTCAAATTTTATCTGAAGGAAATATCACATAAACTTTATTATTTGAATTTTTTCTTTTCTCCATGGCCTGTGAGGACTGCATGCACATCACTCAGTGTAGTTCTTGTGGGTCCTGCTGGCTCCATGCTGTCTCACTTCCCATGAACTCTACTGCAATTTACCAATCATTTTTCTACCAATGAGCATGGGAGTAGTTTCCAGATTGCAACAACAGTCAAACAACAATTTAAACAACAGATGCTGCTGTGAACATTCTTGCATATATCTTTTGATGAATAAATCTGCAGACTAATATTGGCTGTAAACTAAAGAAAAATTGCTGCATAGGCCACACGTGCTGAACCACAGTAGATACTAAAGTGGTCCAAGTAACTGGACTACTTTACATTACCAGAAGTACTTATCAATACTCCTCTTATTTTTACATTTTATTATCAGTATATTTTCAGAAAATATTACAGTTATATGTACTGTTCTCCCATACTGGTATTTATTGTCATTTTAGTTTTAGATCTACAGTGCACCCATAAAATTTGGAAACAGGTAATATGCATATATCATTATTTTACAAAAGGAATATGACCTAGAGAACAATGTGAATATTCTCTATGCTTTTGGACTGTATAGATACCTTGCAAAGTTAATGTATTCCAGTCAAATCATCAGTCTCTTTGTCTAAGTTTCATGCTCATGTGATCTTACATAAATTCCTTAGTATGGTGCTATTCGAAGTTGGGCCCACAGGTGAACAACATGGGAAAAATTAAGTTTGTGACAGAGTTAAATGAATTATTTAATGAAGCATATTTAGCTCAGGTTTTCGTTGCTGTTGCTTTTCCTTTATCTTTTCCTTCCCTTCCCTCCCCTCCCCTCCTCTCCCCTTCTCTCCCCTTCCCCTCCATTCTCTTCCCTCTTCCTTTCTCTTTTCTCTCCTCTCTTCTCCTCTCCTTTCCTTTCCATTCTATACCCTTTCCTTCTGTTTCCTTCCCCTACCCTTTCCCCTCCTTTCCTTTAGAATTGAGGTTTTGTTCACCAAAGAAAACTATGCATTGAGTTACTTTCAGCAGTAAGGCCCTTGTTTCCTCAAAGCTCTCTGAAAAGAACAGCCCCACTGGACTCCCCTGGAAGCACCCATGGGTATGATATGCCTTGAGTTCTTGATTCTTTAAAGATAGTTTGGCTGACTATAAAATTATAAGTGCACATAAAATCTATCCTAGGGTTTCTTAAAATATTGTTACAGAGATAGCTACTTTGTTTTGCTACTACAAAGAATACGGTGTCAATCTGATGTTATTTCCTAAGTAATTAATAGACCATTTTGTATGAACACTGTGAAATTTGGTTCTTATCTTTAAAATAAGAGTTATCCAAAGTGTTTTGGCATTGACTGTTTAGGTCAATTTTCCCTAGTATTTTGTGGGTCCTGACAAGTATAGATTCAGGTCTTAATTAATTTCTCCAAGATTCCTGTATTGTGCTATAAAATATTAGACCTGTATGTTATATTTGACGAAGGGGCTGAATTCCTTCACTGAAGAAAAGGTAGCCTCTTTAGAAATGGTGCTGGGAAAGCTGGTTATTGCATGCCAAGGGTTAAACTTAGACCTTTATCTCTCACCATCCACTAAGCTAAAATAAAAATGGATCAAAGATCTAAACATTAGAACAGATATATTTTATCTGCTAGAAGACAAAACAAGTAAAACTTCTGAAGACTTAGGTATAGGCAAAGACTTTCTGAACAAACCAGTTGCAGAAGAAATAATACCAAGAATCAACAATTGGGATCACATCAAATTAAAAATCTTCTGCACAGCAAAGGAAATAACCAAAGGAGTGAAGAGAAAACATACAGAATGGTAAAAAGCTTTACCAGTTATTACTTTGCAAAGGACTAATATCTAGAATGTATAAAGAACTCCAAAAAATTATATCCCCAAATATAAACACTCAATACAAAATGGGCATCTGAAATAAATAACGACTTCTCAGATGAAAAAATGCAGTCAGTAAATACACAAAAAATGTTCAGTATCACTGGCCATTTGGAAAATGCAAACTAGTACAATGGTGAGATTCTATCTCACTCCAGAAACAATAGCTATCATCAAAAAATCAAGCAATAACAAATGCCCACCAGGCTATGGGGAGAAAGGAACCCTTCCTTCATTTTTAGTAGGCCTGCAAACTCATTACAACTACTACAGAAATCAGTATAGAGATTCCTCAAAGACTAAAAATAGAAATTCCATTAGACCCAGCTTTTCCCCTTCTAGATATCCTCCCAAAAGAGTTGATTGCATAATATCAGTGATGTATTCATATCCGTGTTCATAGCAGTGCGACTCATAATAGATAAATCTTTGAAACAGTCTAAATGTCCATCAACAGTTGAATGTATAGAGAAAATGTGGCATTCATACCCCATGAAGTACCACTGTGCCATAAAGAAGGATAAACTTGAGTTATTTGGAGGAAAACAAATGCATCTTGTGACCACAATGTATCTATATGTACTATATACATATATATTTTTTTTCTCTTTTTTCCATATATAAATGGAAAAAAGAGGAAAAAATTATGGTAATCCGGCACAGACAACATATCCAAAAGTGTACTTTGACTTAGTACAATTGTCTTACATGTTTTATATGTTCTTTGGCTAATCAGCCTGGCTTTTAGTTTATATGTATAATTAACTTTATAAGGTCTAATAAGATAAACAAATGATTCTGATGTTGAAAAATAAAGGGAGTGGGGAGGAAGAATTGAAATGCATTGTATACCAATTCTCCACAGTGAATGTAATCATCATACACTGCAGAAGTGTACTAATAAAAGTCAAGAAAACAACAATATATTGGTGCTGTTTTATAATATTGCTTTTATTTTCAAGAACTCTGGTTATATAAATGTTGGATTTTCCCCTGTCTTCTATTTTTATTCTTTCTCTCTTATCCATTTTATCTCTATTTTATCTTGATTCTCTTGGCTATTTTCTAGTCTTTATTATATTTTCATGACATCTATTCTTCCCTAGGGACTTTTGTATTTTTCTTTAGTCTTCTGTGAGATTAATCAATTCTCATATCCTGTCTCCCTGTTCTTTGTATACATTTTTCTCAAGTGTTGAATCGCTAATTTAAATTTTTCACAGAGCTGCCTTTGTACGAATATGCATTATCTTGTAGTTACAGTTTTGAAAAATTCCATTTTGTTTTATAGGGTTTTCTATTTGCATTTTCTGAATGCTTCCTACAGGACATTTGTACAGATGTCTGCCAGGTTCTGCTAATTTTCGTGAGGAAGCAATGCCATGCACATGCAGGCGGGGAAGAAGACGACTTTCTTATCCTGATACGGTTTTGCATATACTTTCTTTAATCAGTGGCTTCTTAGGAGGGAAAGAGTGCGTCCTGATTTTTTCTCTTCTGTTTCAGTACAACTTTAATTTCTACTTTTATTCTTGTTTCCCTCCATCATTACGCATTTAATAAGCACTGTCCCTCATACCCTTACCAAAAAAAAAAAAAATCCCTCCAAGCCCGCCACTCTTACTTCTGAAAAAATTTTATTAGCTTTTGTAAATTCTCCATTAGTTGTTTTTCCTCATCCAACAATTTCAGACGACTCTTAGGATTTTCTTGCACAGGTGGGTCCTTATCACTCTGGGGATGTCGCTGCCATTTTCATGTCCTCCTCCAGACTGCCACGGATTCTACTCAGAGTCTCCATACGTGGTTTGTCGGTGGCTAGTCCTGTAGATGGCAGTTTATTCCCCACCATTGCATAGGAGTTTATTTATCTTTCTTTTTGTTATGCTTTGGGGATGGTTATGAATGGTTTCATTTTTTTCTCTTTATTGATGTGATTTTTTTTTGAGGGACTGTGAGGAAATTTAAATTACGAGGCCACCTAAATGGGCACAGTGACAGCAGAAACCGTAATGTCCCATTTTTATCCCCAAATGGTTAGATGTTTGGAAGACACGCATTCATTTCCCACTGATTTGAAATGATATATATATATATATTTCTGCTCTAGCCATCTGTCCATTCTGGTACCCTAATCGTGTAATTGTTATGTACTCTTCATATTTGAATGTCACAAAATTTCAAATGACTCTATTGGTCTTCTTTCTATAACTTCCCTGGTTTTTCTTGTCTGGCACCTTCTGTATTGATGTTAGCCACATGTTATTTGCCTCTCCATATTGTTTGTACCTTTTGGTTTAGACTGCATGCAATTTTTTTTGTTTTTGTTTTTGTTTTTTCTGCATGCAATTTTAAATCTTCAAAGATTAAAGACTGGAGAAATATGAAATGCTTTTAAGGACCACTGAATCTCCATATGTAAGAATATATATGTTCTAGCACTTGACCCATTAATGCCTTCTTTAAAGTTTTGTAGTTTTCTTTTGAAGGATTTTGAATGTTTTGTCTCATGTCCATCGTCAACATACTATCATTAGTACAATAACATATTCCAGATACATCACTGTTGATGGAGACGGTATTGTATCAAGGAAACACTCCATTAATGCTGTTTTAAAGTGAACCTCTTGGTTTTATCAGGAGATAATAATAAAGAAAAATGACACCTATGAATGCACCACCTGTAACTGTAAAAGAGGCATCTTACATGCAGTATCTAATTTATTTTAATACATTTATAAAGTAAATGGCTTTAATAGCCTCAATTGAAAAATTAAGTATTAATATTTAGAAAGGTTAAGGAATCTTGCCAAGATCACTCAGCTGTTTCAGTTCTGGATCAATGCAGAAAACAGTCCCAAGCAATGGTAACTTTGCCTCAGCCTTTCCTCTACACAGACTTTAACTGTCCCCTTGTTTACAGTTTGAGTAACAACATTTCCCACAGGGTTGAGAGCACACAGACTGCTTCAATCTTCATCTTAATGAAAGCTCCAACTTTGAGTGAGTTATTCTTATACAAATGTTAACTCTTTACAAAACCTTTGATAAACTGTCAAGGAATTTTTTATTTACTAAGTATCTGTTCTCTATGAACTGCAAATGAATTTTCTGAACTGCTTTTGAGCAGATATCAAAATGGCTTTCTAATTTCATGCTTTGGTAGATTAAGATGTTAAACACATTAAACAATAGTATTAAGTTTTCTAATGTTGAATTTTATTTGTAGTCTCCTCCCTCACCCCACCCCTCAAAAAAACCCTATGTAGTTGTACATGGTACTGTGAACTTGGGAAAAAATTTTAATCCATATAGACATGTTACATGCTTTTGTATACAATGGGAACATTATCAACCTCATTATGCTCCTGGAAATCTTATCTATTCATTTATTCCACAATCTACTGAATTTCTTTCTATTATGTGCCAGGCCCTCTTCTGGAAACTGTTATTACATCAGTGAGCAACACAGAAAAAGATTCTACAGACTCATATTTAGTTAATCAGATAACATAAGAACTCAGGGCAGTAGCTAGACCAGAGGGGCATCTATATAGGCCTTGCCCATCATTAATATTATACTTTCAATACACGATAGAAAAATATCAGTTTCTTCCATAAAATGTTGCATTTGTGGCTATGAGATTCATTAAGACTATTTTTTGGTGCGTTCTCTTTATCAGGTAAGATTAGGATGATGCCTGAGACATAATATTATTATATCATTAATGAAGCTTTTCTTTTCTTCTTTTATATTAAACACTGCATTAAACTTCCAGACCAAAAATGAGCATTTCTGATACATCAGCCTTAAGGTAAGTTTTTTCTTTCTAAATTTTTCAAATAGTCATTTTACTATTCCTGTTTCCTTAAGTATTCTTAGGTAATACACATTTTATTAAAAAACCATCCATTTCACTTATGCTTTCATATTTGTTAGCATAGTTTCTTTTAGCATAGATTTTTACGTAGTACTGCTTTGTGATTGCTAATATTAGTATATTGCTGTGGCAATGAAGGAAAACTACATTTCTAAGGGGCACACACAGGGCAGGAAAGGAAAATGAAGTCTTTCCTCTTTTGAAGCATTTCTGAAGGAAGTACTGACACCAAGAAGTTATACATAAATTGTAAAGTATATATATATATATATAATCACTCACCATTTGAAAGACTATTCATAAGTTCCAGTTCAATCATTCTCCTGAAAGACAGCTACCAAAGAAAAGCTCATAATGCAAAAAAATGAGTGACCATATGGTGTAATAGTCTCTCCTGAGATCTTTAATTTATGATCTAATGACAAAGGGTAAGAATTATATGTGTGTACCACATGTCAGCCATCCACTGAGCTTACACTCCTCTATCTACCATCAACCACTCAGTGATCACTGATTAATCTATCACCTATCTATCCACCCATTTCCTCTATCTACCTATTGAGTTTTCGGTACCTGCATGTGTAACTACACTGCAAAAATCCAAGTTCAATCACTGCCGCACATTGGATGTGGTTAGAATGTGCACCCTGATGGCTCTTGTGTTGGGAGTCTGGCCCTCCGAGTGGTGATACAGAGAAATGCTAGGACCTAGTGAGGGTCAGCAAGGTCACAGGATTGCTGACCACAGAAGGGTCCCTCTTCGTTCCACAGAGAGGTTTGCCACAAAAGCCCAAGAACAGCCCTCCCCAGGCTCATGTGTCCTGCTCCCCACATGATCTCACCCTCTCACAAGTGCTCTGCTCTGGGTCATCATCAGAGGGAACGTGATGCTATCCATATGTCCTGCACTTCCAAACCTGTGAGCTACATAAAGCACCCAGCCTCAGCAAGTTTATGATAGACAAAACACTGACTAATACAGTCTCTGCACAGTGATTTTATTTGTTCTCCTTATTACCCTTAAAATCGCATATTTAATAGAAAATTACAGACATAAACTCTAGTGGCACAATCATGATATTTCTGATCTTCAATTTTTTTTTAACAATATCATCCACATTACAAACTTGGGCCACATCTCTGACAACAGGTCTTGAGCATTTCTGCAGGTCGTGTTCTGCTAACCATGCATCACATTATAGAGAATAAACACATACATACTTCTAGGCATGAAATAAAATTATTTTTATAAATTCAGTCATTTTTCTTCACAATCACTCTTTTTCCTGAAATGAGTAAACCTTCACTGACTGGCTAAATAATTCATTGAAATCACTTTCAAATTTATTCCTAAATTGAAGAAATGAAAACTTATTTCATGAATTATTTTTAGATAAAGATGTCAACATCTTTAGATTTAGTAAAGAAATTTAAAGTGTACAGCATGATTCTGCCAGGCATATGTATAAAATGAGACAGAATGCAGTGAAAATAAAATACTATTTTAAAAGAAACTTTTATTATCAGAAGATATAAATAACTTCCCTTGAGGTTTTTTTTTTAAACCAGTTGTCAGTTTGAGACATTTCACTTAAAAGCAACTATCTTTATTTGCAAATGTAATCAATTTCATTTCTTGAGAACAAATCAAATTTTCTGGTATGTAGCGCTATTATTCTTAGGCAATGACTTTTTCCTTAAACTTAAAGTACTCCTTAAACTTACAGTACTCCACAAATGGGTTAGTAGATACCGTTTTCAGAGTTCATGAGATTACACTAGTTCATGAGATGACACTAATCTTCCAAATAAATGAACTAGAAGATGTAACGGAGATGAGGATCTCTGACAAAGACACAGGAGTTTCCTGGTACATGATGAAACAAACGGTACAAGTTTCCACAAAGTAGATTTGACTTCTTTTATTTGGAGCCATGGGAGTTATGGTGGAGTGTCAACTTGACGGGTTTTGGGATCTGCCCAGGGGGCTTGGTGGAGCATACTTCTGGGTGGGCTTGACTTTGGGTACTGCATATGACCCCTGGCCCATCCCCTGTTCACCTGCCCAACCTCATGGACTAAGCAACTGTGTGCCATCATCCCCTTCCACCATGATGTTTCTGTCTTGGAGCCAGCTGGCCATGGACTAAACTCCCTGAAACATGAATCAAATTAAACCTTTCCTTCTGGGTGTCAGGTATTGCACCCAACAATGAGACAGCTGAAACAAATACAGAGCGTATTCATTACTCACAACACATTCATGAGTGAAGTCAGATGCAGAACGTCACACATGTGTGAGGCAGGGGTGGTCAGGGCCTGTTGAAAAGTGCCCACATGTACCTGCTTCAGTATAGCTTACAGAGTGGGTCAAACTAAGGAGAGTGACCAGGAAACTAAATGTAAGCATGCTTGAGTTTTATGTTATCTTGTGGACAAGGAAGGCTTAAGCAAGAAACAGTAAATACGAGGTGATAACAGAGGTGAGGGACAGCTGGATAATTCCCCAAAGGGAACGCGTCGGGCTTCCGGTGGAACAACTGGTTCAAACCCAAGACGGTGAGTCCAGCGCTCTCCCAGAAAAGCTGGTGCAGAGCCGTCAGCTCGCCATTTCCATCCGCCATCCCTCCCTCTGCCTAAAATTGAGTCAAAGTGACAAGAACGACGAATCCCACTGAAGTCTGTTCCCTCACTTTCTTTTTCTTCATACCCCACTGAGTTGTGTTACTTGACAGGCTGGTAGCTCTCCAAGCAATTCACACGTGGCTGGTAACCCGTAAGAGTGATTACCAAGTCCTCACTGTGACTTTAAAATTGGGCTTCTGTCGTCAGGTAATTACGAACACTAATAGGACTGTCCGACCCCCTTTGCCTCCTGAGCTCCCGCCATCTGCCAGGTCCAGAGGAGTTTGGAAATAGGACCCAGGCCATGTCTACAGGGGTGGGTTAAGGATGATGACATCTGAACACAGGAGGTACCCGTCTCACTCCTTCATCACAGGAAAACACTACAAGAAACACGAAGTCACATGCAAAGGCCTTAGACATAGACCACAGTGTGCGTGGAAAGCTGGGAGATAGAGGCTTGAGAGACAGGAGAGGCCAATGCACTCCAAGATTCTCAGGCTTCGGTAACAGGTCAAGCTGGTCAGAGGCACAGGGGGCCAGGGAACATGTCCAGCAAGACATCAGATCACGCCCATCCATCGCCTTCCCCACTCAAACCCACAGCTACAACTAATCCAGTGAAGTCAGTTTCTGTGTACGACTGTACCGGGGTTTCAGGAGGACACCCCCTGCCCTGGTGACACTGGCTCACAGGGGCCTGAACTAGAGGCGGGGAGACTGGATGCTCACCTTTCACTGGGGTGGACCCACAGGAAAAAGGTTTCCTTGAAGACCACCAGGCTTGAGAGAAGACTTCATGACCCTTGAGGAATGTCATCCAGGTGCCCCCTGGGGACCCACGCTCTGCCACCTCCTGGCCTGCCAGCCCTGTGTGCACAGTGTGTGGCTGAGGCAGGGCTGTGTCCCATCCCTGCCAGACGGTGCGCACAGGGACCCTTCCTCTGGACGACTGAGCTCGTTCTGTAGTACCTTCCTAACCTCCTCCTGCATGGGGAAGTGGCAGCTGGGTTAGGACCTGAGGCCATGGAAGAGATTCACATTTAATCCACGCTGTCCCATTTCTGCCTCCCCAATCTGGCTTCCCTCACAGCAAGGGTGCTTGAGGTTGAAGACACTGTGGTACTTCCTGGTGGGTCAGCAACATTCTGTGTCTCGGGACACTCGTGTCCCCAGATCTAACAACTTAAATATCACCATCTCCCTGTCCCTTTCCACCTAGCACCCCCCCTGAGAGAGCAGGGGAGAGATCATGT
>RJWT010016459.1:0-19856 GCA_004365215.1 Cuniculus paca | reverse complement strand
CTGGGAAAAACAGAAGTGGGCCCTGCACCAGAGCACCCAGTGGCCACCACTGGATACCTCTAGCCAGCACTGGCCAGGAAAACCAAACAGTCATGCTCCAGACAAATTGTAGCCAATGTGGGAGGTACCTGAAATCCCACTACCCACTTGTTTGGAAGAACCCAGGAAAATGTCAAGATGAAGAAACAAAAGGCAATCCCTGGACTCCAACCCAAGCAGAGCAAGTCCAGAAGATGAAAACATGGAAGAGATCAGGAGTTGCACAGCTGAACTTTCTGCAGTGATGGCAACTGAAGTAAAGAGACAACTCCATGAGTCTATAAAAGAAATTAAAACAAATACTATCTTAGGTAAAAGAAGAAATGAAAAACATAACAAAAGAATTGTTAAGCTTCTCTAAAGACATAGATAAAAAAAAGAGGAGCAAAGGAAAATGAGGGAAACCATGAATGAACAATATAAGAGAGATTTTGAATGCATGAAACAGATTCACCGAGATATCCAGGAAATTAAAATCTCCACTGCAAGTTTGCAAAATCTCTTGAAAGAAACTGAAGGTAGACTTTCAGACCTTGAAGACAGGTTTGCAGCTTGTGATCAGGAAAGGAAAGACCTCTTAAAAACAATGAGGAACCAAGAAATAACAATTCAATCACTGGAAGATAATACAAAGCAAAATAATTTACAAGTGATAGGTGTCAATGAAGAAGCAGGGGTCAACATAAAAGACATAAAAGTTCTATTTACAGAAGTACTAGCAGAAAACTTTTCAAACATGGGAGAAAGATGTGCTATTCAGATAAGTGAGGCATATAGAACTCCAGCTAGCCATAACCAAAGTAAATCTACACCTAGACATATAATAATCAAGATCCCAGAAATTCAACACAAGAAGAGAATATTAAAAGCTTTTTAGAGAAAAGAAACAGATCACCTATAAAGGAAAACCCATCAGAATCACAACAGACTTCTCAACACAAACCATCAAGTCAAGAAGAGTTTGGAGTGAAATATTTCAAGTCCTGAAAGAAAACAACTTCCAACCCAGATTGATGTACCCTGCAAAACTATCTGTCAAAATTAATGGAGAAAAAGATACTTCCACAACAAAGAACAACTGAAAGAAGTCATGACTGCCAAACCAACCCTAAAAAGAATACTGAAGGACATTTTAAAAAGAGATAAAAAAGACTGTGGTTCCAGGAAGAGTGGCAGAGGAGGATCACCAACTGGGACAGACAATAGAATGGAGGGACCAGTGGCAGGAAAATAGCATGGTAGAGATGCGGCAGTGCATGTTGGCCATAACCATTGTTGTAGATGGCTTCAATTCGCCAATAAGAAGAAGCACAGGAGGTCTGGGGACCTAGCTCAGCGACCTAAGTGCCTGCCTGGCAAGCACGAGGTTGTGAGTTCATCCCTGGTGCCGCAAAAAAAAAAAAAAAAGCAAATTACAGAAGAAGCACAGGTAGAGTGAATCAGGAGACAAGATCCATCAATATGCTTTATCCAACAAACACATTTAACTCAAAAGGGAATTCACAGATTAAAAGTCATAGGAGAGAAAACAATGTTCTATGTGACAGGCAACCACAAAAAAACAGTAGGGGTAGCTTGCCTATCACTTGCAGAATGGAAAGGAAAGATATGACATTTCTATACAATGAAAAGCTACTCAGCTATAAAGAAAGATAACCTTGAGACTCCTGTAGGTAAATGGATACAACTTGAGAGCATGCGTATGGGTGAAAAGGTTCAGAGTCACATGGGTGAACATTGTATTATCTCCCTAGTATAAGAAACTGGGGAAATTTGTGGGATTCAAAATACAAAATAGAGGGTGTGAAGGTGAAATGGGAGGAGATATCTCCAGGGGGAAGGTAATGGCCATCGTTAATCTATAAATCTGTTTTGAAGCCCTGTATTGTTCTCATGGTTCTGTTTAGCTTGGTTTTATTGTTTAGTCATGCTTGATTTTATTATATTTGATGGCATGGACAGCTATTGCAAAAATAAAAAAATGGATTATTGCAGTCGTTATTGATTTCCTATTATCTTGCTCTGAAGTCTTTATCGCTTCACTTGTTTTCTTTTGATTGATTTTATTGTATTTTGCTTTGTTTGATTTTGTTATGTGTGATGATATAAGCAGCTACTTTGAAGATAGCAAGATGCATTTTGGTAGCTTCTGTTGTATTCCAACAGTCTTGTTTGAAGTCCTGTATTGTTTTCTTTTGATTGGTTTTATTCTATTCTGTTTTATTTGATTGTATTATACCTGAGGGCATGAGCAGTTATTTTGAAGGTGACAAGAGGCATTATGGTAGCCATTATTGATTCTCTTTCATCTTGTTTTGAGGTCTTGTATCATGTTCATTGTTTCGTTTTGATTGACTATTCTATTTTGTTTTGTCTGTTTTTATTATGTCTGATGATATAAAGAGTTACTTTGAAGATAACAAGATGCATTACAGTAGCCACTGTGGTATTTCAACTTGCTAATTTTGAAGTCCTGTATTGCTTTCATTGTTTTGTTTTGTTTTGATTGGTTTTATTCTGTTTTGTTGTATTTGATTTTAATATGCTTGATGGTATGGGAAGTTATTTTGAAGAGAGCAAGGGCAACATGGCAACCATTGTTGGTTTATTTTTATTTTGTTTTGAAGTCTTGTATCACATTTTTTGTTTCAATTGAACATTTTGTTTTATTTTGTATTTATTTTATTCTCTTCAAAATAAAAAAAGAAGATAAAAGATTATACAAGATAGATACTTATAATACTTATCTATTAGTTCAACTAAAAGATGATTTGTGCTTTCATTATTTGATCATTTTTTCATGCCTGTGTCTTGAGATGTGAGCAACTGCTTTGAAGATAACAATATAATATATTAACCATTGTTAATCTCCTACTATTTTGTTTTGAAATTCTGTATCATCTTTTTTCTATGTTTTGGTTTAAAATAAAAATAAAATAAAGTGTTAACAATTCTCTACAGATGAATCACTTTAATTTTTGCCCTTCTTGAGAAAACTCACCTTCCTGCCCATTTTGAGGAAAGACAAGAGAAAAAGTTTAAGAAAATGAAGATCTAAGGATAGGTAAATTAGAAGAAGGAAAAAGAGAGGAAAAAAATCAATTAAGAAGCCAGAGGTTATAATTTATAGAAAGAGAGTAATACAAAAAATGTCACAAAAGGGTATGGGAAAAATTAAATAACAAAATAAGAAGTGCAGAGGAAAACAAATGAGTTGTATGTATTGGTCAAATACCTGATTGTGGTGAATTGAAGGAGGAGCCGTTCCTTTTGGCTCACAATTTCAGAAAGTTCAGCCCATAGCTAGCTGTCTTAAAGGAAAAATCTTCATAGCTGAAGGGAAAGACTGAAGAAAGCTGCTCAAATCATGGCCCTAGGAAGCAGAGAACAGGGACAGTCAGAAGAAAGGGGCCAGGGGTCAGATATTGTTCCCAAGATCACAACTGCATGACACACCCAGAAGTGTGCTATTCTAATCTCCTAGGCTTCTCTCAAGCTAATCAAGTTGACAATCAAGATTAGCCATCACACCTTAGAAATGGGAAAATGACACAGAGCATTAAAGGGAGCAAAGTGTGTCCTGTCATCTTTACTATAGGCATACACACACTCCATCCTCTATAACACAACACTCACCTCTTGTCTGCCTACTGCAGGCATATCCACTCGCTGTCCTCTCTAATGCAGTCACACTCATCTCTTGCCATCTCTACTGCAGGCCCACTTATGTCCTGTCATCTTTCTTCCTTTCTCTCTTTTGTCTTTCATATATATATAGATAGATACATATATGTATCTATAAATATATATATGTACATGTATTTCATAGGATTTCTCTCTCCATATATATGGTAGATGATAGATAGATAGATAGATATAGATAGATAGATAGATAGATGATAGATAGATAGAGGGGTTAATGAAGAAAATGTAGGAAAAATAAACAATTTTTAAATAAGAAAAATAGCTGTAGAGAAATGGACTATAAATGAGAGTTCTGAAGAAAAAGATATATACCTCTTGTGGTGAGAATCATCTATTTTTTAATCATTGGTAAATATTACTCAATTGGTGAATAAAACAGAACTGAGTGTTTAAAACACACCCCAGCATTCTATGCTGATTAAGATAGTTCCAATACTTTAGTCCCATTCATCAGTAATTATCTGAAAAACAAAACAAGGAAAAAACCTCCTTGGGGACACAGATGGTCTAGTGATTAACTTTAGAATGTTAATCAGAAAAAAATCTATTTTTTTATACACAGGTCATAAAATGATCAAATAAAAATATAAATCAGTGGGTATGTGATGATATATTATTACTCATAATATAAATTAGTACTTAAATACATGTTGGTGAACTTGCTAATTCCTTGGAGAAACAAGAAGCAATAAGAGAAACTTTATTTTAATTTAGCTAATAGAATTGCTGGAAAGAGGATTTAAATGTGAAATGCACTTCTTGGTAATTATAACAAGTCGTGAAATATATTTTTAAATTTATTAGCAACACATCGATTCTTCTCATATTAGAATATATCTAAGATATAAGGATATATTCCAGAAAGAGAAACATTTCTGAGGTGTATTATTACCAATGTTTTTGTCATTTTTGTTTTGTTTTGTTTTTGTAATAGGTATTGTAAGCAGCTTGAATTATATAAAAAATGCTATAGACTAGATGATTTAGACAACAGACATTTATTCTCAAGCTCTGGAGGAAGAGAATTTCAAGACTGAGGTACACATTTATTCACTTCCTAAATAGAGACCTTTTTCCATTGGAAATAGAGCACTATGGAGTCTCTCCTTAGTGTATAAGGATACTAATTCCATCATTGTGTCCCCAACCTAATGTATTGACTCAAATCTTTTTACTTTGAAAATTGTCATCTCAAAATAGCATCAAATTAGTAGTCAGAGTTTCAATATATCAATTCTCTGAGGAAACAAACATCAACCCATTATAACAGGAGAGAGGATTTGGAACTTACATATGTATATACATGTGTTGTACATGTATGTACATGAGTTAAAAAGTGAATTTTTAAATGGTTACACACTATGTGTTGTAGTCAGGGGTTGCAAGGAGAAAAATTACATACAGGACACAAAATTTATGGTATTATTTATACTGGTCACCCAAGGAGTCAAATACAAGAAGTGCGAGAAATCTATCTACACACCAAAGACCTGGAGAATCCAGCCAAGGACCTGGATCCCACAGCAATGTCCTTCAGGAGTGCAGCTGAAGACCTAGAGCTCATGACAATGCCCTCCATGTGTCCAACTGGAGGCCTAGAACTCACCACAATGAGTCATGCAAGTTCCTTTCATAGATCTGCACTGGGAAGGCCCAAAGGTCAGTAGTGGAAGCTAGAAAGTGTAGGCCAGAGGGTGAAGGATCTGTGCCAGTAGGTTGAGGGTTCTGCAGTGGAGTCAAGAAGCAACGCTCAAAATACGGACCAAGGCTCCCCCGAAGTGAACTGCAGCCATTCTCAGCAACAAGGTCCCAAGGTCCTTGTATGCTAACAGCTGAGTTCATATCAAGAGAGTGAGCATGACAAGCTCCTCCAGGAGAACCAGTGACTCCGAACAACAATAACACTTAGGAGAACCCATAATATTTCTCTCTTCCTCTCCATGTCTCCTTTTTATGCTGGCAATAGTTCTCAGGTGGGGCATCTATACTCAGTGCCACACTGATTTAATTCAGCTAATGTTTAAATTGACCACCAGTTACCAATCCACTACACTATGCAAAGAAGTAACAAAAGCAAAAATGATTTATTTTACTCTTGTCTTACCTTGTGTTTTGCTTTTTTTTCATCCCTCAATTTATATTATATTTGTGTTGCCCTTGTACAAGCTTCAATGCCTTGTGAATACACATTCCTTAAATAAATATCATTTTAAATGAATGGCTTATTTATTTAATAAACACATATTCAGGAAACTAGAAGTAAATATTAGTTAGATATCAGATAAAGTAAAACTCAGAAAGAAAACGTCATGAAGAAAGTGAAAAGACCCTGGGAAAAGTAGAGAAGAAATGAGGGAAAAATAATTATATAAAATATTTAAAATGATTTGATTTTCAATCAAAACACACTGACCATACCAAAAGTAACTTATAATACTTTTATAATCAATTCTGAGCAGGTCCCATGAGGAAATTATCTTTCATTTTGAAAACTTGTAGTTCCAAAAGAGCATAGAATTACAGAGATTCTGTTACAAAAGTAATGAGAATAAATAAAAAATCACAAGGTTAAGAAAACAAAACCTTAAAGCAAAAAGGAAAGGAAATTATATTTAGTCTAGAAAAATCAGTGATATCACATAAACATTTTCTCCCTAAAGCTTCAAAACTATTTGCCTGTTCCAATCTATACTGGTACTTGTTTCTTACATTTTCATATATACCTGCTGAGAAAGGGTTGTAAGACAGAGGTCCTCAGTGAAACATAATAAATTTATAGAGAATATTGCACTTTTAATACAACTTGAACTAGTAATCCTAAATATTATTAAAAACATGATTGTTCAACAGGACTATTCAATATGAATAGGAAAAATGAATGAAATAGAAATGTATAAATTTTTATAATTCATTCAGCAAATTCCTGCTTAGGTCCCATTATGCACTAGATAATGGAGATAAAGGAAGCTTGAAAAATGAGAAAGTTAGCCTGCATACTTTTATAAGCAGAAGGGGAGTACATTACTTGTAAATAATGTGGTGCTACATGGACAGACACATGAGATCCAGTGTTGTTCTGGGTAACCCATGAAAACTATTCTTCCCTGTGTGAAAGATGATAATTAACGTGACGATCTGTGAAATGCTGCATGACAAGGGAGTTAGGGCTTTAGCAAGCTTGATTTCAAGGCAGATGAGAAATAGCTTTCAGACAAAAAAGGTGAGCATAAAATGGTGTGAAGTTTAGGAAACTCTTGATCCAAAGATTTTGAAGGTCACAACAAGGAGATCAACCTCTAATGCTTGATGACTAACCCTTAGAATGGGAATATTACCTATTAAAGAGCAGGATAATGAGTCTCCTGAGGGGAAAAAAAATCTTTAAAAAAAGACTTTTTAAAGTTCTGGATCAAATAGTTTGTTTTCAACAGAAAAAAATTTTGTTTAGCCAGCAGTTGTATTACTAGAAAAAGAAAATATTCTGTGCTATGGATTGGATTTTAACCAGTCCCACAGACCAGGTATTGAAAGGTTGGTTCCAAAACTATGGCATGATTGGGGCAGGGATGGAACCTTTGATAGATGGAGTTTGTAAAAGGACGTTAGGTTATTGAGGGTTGGCCTTAGAAGTGGACTCTGTCTCTCCTTTTGGCTTCACAGCCACTGTGTGGAGAGCAGCTTTATTCCTTCCTGCTCCCTTCCCACCGTGATGTTTTGCCTTTCTAAAAGCCCAAGGCATCAGGGACAAATGATTACGGACAGAAGCACCTGAAACTTTGAGCCAAAATAAATGTTTTTGTCTTTTCATGTGCTTACCTCAGGTATTTTGTCACAGTAACAGAAATCTGAGTAACACCATAGCTTAAGTACAGATACATGCATCTGTGAACAGTTCTGAGGGCTTCCTGTAAAACTTTGAATATCACTAGAAAGTTTTGATGTTACTGGACTTGTAGTATGTAGTAAACAGAGGTGTTTCTTTAAAACTTCAGAGATGAATCTATATGTATCCAGAGTCAAGGATGCTATTATGAATTTAAATATGACAGAAGAATTTCCAATTGTATTTTAGATGATTTTTCTGTTATTGTTCTATGATTCTGTTTATATGTGTATGTGGGAAACTTTGTATGCATGAGTGCTTTAATTTTCCTTGTAGTTACTAGTGTCAGAGGGAGAGAATGTGATTTTGTGGTGAAATCTTATACCACATGTGAGCTTTGCAGTTAGATAGGGTAGGTGAATTCCTGCTTATCAAACTTAGGAAATGTAATTTGAATACACTATTTAAGCTTGCTATGTCCTCCTTTCTTACATGTAAAAATAATCATAACTATGTCCAAACTTATATTATTATTATATTTAAACAAGTTTAATCATGTATAATCTCTTGTTATATAATCACATAGCTTGCATTCTAGAACTTTCCAGCACCACTAATGAAGACTTTCTGGTCATTTTTTATATAAGGGATAATGTGGAGGGCCTCTTATTAAACACAAGATGAGTAGTAAAGAATTTGGCCTTTGCCCTGTCATTTGGATCAAGAGATGGAGCAGGGAGAGGAGACAGGAGGGAAAGGGTATTAAAAAGGTATTAAGAGACGTTATGTACATGTACCAACTCCACACAGACAATGTGAACATTATGTACTTCAAACATGTGCTAATAGAAATAGAAAAACAGAAAATTAGGGAAAGGAATAAAGAGGTATTATTAGGAACATAAAAGCTAACACAAGAAAATGTAAGGTTGTGTATGGTTGTATTATGAGTTTTTTTTATTTTAAAGAGAATAAAACAAAACAAAATAAAACAGAACAAAGTATTATGGGTTTAATACAAATGTAGATAATAGGATGCTCTTTTTGGTGCAAGTATGAGCAGTTGTTTTCCTTGCTAGGCTTTCTTTTAAAGTGATATCATTGTTAGACTAAATAAAGCTCAGTAGGTATGCTTAATTCTAGAGAGTTGGTGATCAAAGGTGGCTCTTTTGATGTAAAAAAAAGGCAGTAAAAAGAATAAATACTTTTTTATTTATTATTTATTCTTTTGTATTTATTATAACAAAAACTTTTATCTTTAGTGTCTAAATATTTTATGTTTGAAGGCCTAGACTTTGATCTGATGATCAATTAGAGGTACTAACTTTTCTTATTTTATATATGATTTTTATTATTTGTTCCACAAATTGTTTAAGAATGTTTGAACATCACTTTAAAGAAGAAATTGAAAAATCATTCAGAAAGGTGTTTTTTTAAAAAAAAAAACCTCAATAATTTCAATTGAAAATACACGTAAATCTGTTTCTCACCAGAGAAAACACTTCCAAATGTCTTTTCTATACCTGTCAATGTGCTTGATCTCGTGAATGATCACAGAAATGAAGTAAACGTCAGCAGTAACTCTCAAATTTGTATCAGTTTAGTAAGTGAGCAATGGTGCTGATTTGAGAATTATTCAATATTCAACTCAATTTTTCCGACAATAAGTGAAAAACTCCAAAGGGAAATGCTGAAATAAAAAAAGAATAGAGAATACAACTGTGTTTGAAGACCTTCCATAGGAGCTAACATTCACAAGATAAATGGAGTTAAATAACTGAACACCTAAAGCAAGAGCAAGTGATGATGAAGCAGTAATTCTTAAAAACATTCATCTTACAAAAGGTAGAAGTTTATTTTGTGTTCCACTATTATTCATTTCATCACTGTACCGTACTATGTTCTGACTTTTGCCTTCTATCCCTACTACTCAGCACACTGACTTCCAGGAATCTTAAAGTATATTTAGCATTGATTAAGCATTTCAGATGAATATATTTACAGATCAATATGTGGCAGTGATATTTTATCAGAAAACATAAATCTAACCATTCTAGAATGCTTTTGATTTGTAAATATGAAATCATAAATGTATCCTTTTGCAACAGATTGAAAAACTCTAGAAGTCTTCTATCTTTAAAAGAAAACCACAAAAATGTTAATATTTTAATAAGAATTAGTCCACATCTTTTGGTGCTCACATGAACATATGGGAATTTACATATATGAATATAGAAATAGATTTTTCACTTATGTTTCTTTTATGTAGAAGTGGAAATATACATATTTTAGAATAATGAGTTTTTACTTAATAAGGTTAGATGGATATAACTTCAGATTGTATATTACTATTTTTAGTTCTGGAATATCTTTTTTTAACCATAAATTATCCATGAATTATTTTAACCATAAATTATCTTTTAACCATAAATTTTTTAAACCATAACTTAGTACTATGTTAATGAACACTATCCTATTTATATTTTTATTATTGTCCTGCAAATGAATATGGATAGCTAGATAGACAGATACATATTTTTCAGTAAGAATGATAATGTGGAAAAACGGTACACCTTAATCTGTCTTTTTCCACTACTGAATTATATTACGTTTCTTACCAAAAGCTTACAATTCACAGTCCATAAAGGTCATTGTCGCAAACCATTGTCTTCTAAAACGTTATTGTTGACATATGTTTCTTATTAATGTCAGTGGGACTTGGGAAATAAAGCATACGTCTGAAGTCGAATTAAATTCATATTTTTGATTGTTGGTATTTTCTTTTTTAATTATTTGTTCACAATATTTTCTAATTTTCACTAAGGTGTTGCTACCTACACCATGTATAGCTTAATGACATTAAAACATTTGAAAAATGCATTATTAGGCAGTATTATCTTTGGGTGATTATCAATATTTACACAATCTAGGTGAGAAGGTCATTCACCATACATGGTCTTGCAATGCAATGAAGAGATTCTAAATAGAAATTATGGTGGCTTCTCCTGGTGCACATGGTATACTGATTTAAAGTAAATCATATATATTTATATATATATATATAGAGAGAGAGAGAGAGAGAGAAAGAGGGAGAGAGAGAGAATTATACTCTAAAAGAACAATGAAAATATGGTATAGTAAATGTGTAAATCAGTAACAATATCATTTACTCTCAAGTATTATATATTTTACACAATTCTATATCCTCTGCTTTTATACCACTGATAGAACAGTAGGCTTGTTTAAATTAGTATCATCACAAATGCTTCATTATGCATTGTGCTACAGGGTTGCTAGGTGATAGGAATGTTTCAGTTCCACTATAGTTTCATGGGATTATGACTACATACACTATTCAGTGCATCATTGATCAAAACATCCCTATATATTATATTTCTGTATTTGCAGGGTAATGGCATATTAAATTTTTACCCTTTATACATACTATTTTCTTTTTATGTGTATATATGTGCTCATTTAGTTGTTTTCTTCTTATCCTAGCTTTAGAATATATGCAAACATTTAACCGTTTTTCCCTCATGGACTAAACTTTCCTTGCTTCCTGTGGTTTTATCTTCTCTTTCTTCCAAAGATCCTCCTACCCCAAATGTATACAAATAAACAATTTTCTATTTCTAAAGAGGAAGTAACTAATTAGACAGTAATAACTCTAAATTTAAATTTTAAGTATATACAACAATTCTAAGCATAAACGTGTTGAAAATATAAAGTCCTGTCACTTCAGTGATCAGTTGTCAGTTCCTACATGCCAACCACATGTCGCCCTTTTCTCACAGATCTGTGTGTTGACAGAGTTGTCCCTGCTTCTTTAGTTGGGAGCTGGGGGTCTCATTATGTTCTTATCCACTGCATACCACCGAGGCCCAGGCAAGCTCTTCTAATGGCATTGACCATGATTCAAGGGGAAAGGTCATATCAAATTCACTTTCCTTAGGTTGGTTGACACCTCTGTGGCCAAATCTAGGGAGCGATTGACCTCCAAGTTAGAGTAGAAGAGGAAAATTTCACCTTTAGAGGACAGTGTTCATGAAATTTTGCCTGGATACAGGCAAAATTTAGCAACATGAAAAAATGACCTTATAATTCAATTGAGTCATAAATATATATGCCTGAAACATACATACTTAGATACAAATTCCCATATACACATGCGTATGGTCATACATAATTAGGAATATAAATATTAGCTTGAGTGAAATTTATTGAATGTCAAATATTTCATGACACTTTTTAGAGGTAATCTTCATACACCAAAGACCTCTGGAAAGATTGAAATTAATTCTTTTGACTAAAAAGAAGAATTTCTTATCTAATTTAGAGTGGCTGTTGGAAAAGTCTGCAAAAGTATTAACTAGTCCTGTGTATCTGCAATAAGTCGACTTCACGAAGAGTTATTTTATTCTACTTGGTTTTCTCACAAATGCACTAATTTTATCTGTTTGTGTTGAAGCAATTATGCTGTAGAAACTATAGATCAGTCATGAATCTACTAGTCTTTTTTGGTCATTTGGTTTTTACACACTTAAATTTGGTAGTAGGACTTCAACATCATGATTATTCAGCATATATTACTTTACCAAACCTTTTAAGATATACATCATAATATGACATGAAATACAATTTCATACAGTTACAGATTTTTGGAACGTTTTCTATAATTATATAATCTCAAAAATATTTCATCTTTCAGACTATTAGCTTTGATGTACTTATATTCACACACAGGCGCCCAAACACACACACACACACACACACACACACACACACACACACACATTCTTTGCACTTGACCTGATAAAGGAAACACTGATTAAAGAGGAAAAAGGAATAAGCACAGGTTAAATGCTAGCCAAATAACTCATAGATCTTTTAAAATGTATTATCAAGTAATCAATATAGAGGTAACTAAGTCGTTCCAAGAAAAATGCCTAAAGAGCTTGCCAAGGAGCCAGATGCTCCTACTGCGAAATTATCTCTTGCAGATTGGCACTGGCCTCTTACAACTGGCACGCCCACAGGTATCACTCACACAGCACTGCCGTATGGTTTGGGCTAATTATTTAAAAATAGTTTGCTTCTTATTCTAAAATGAATGGCTTGTGTACATTTATTTAAATCTCCTAGGGAATTGTCATTTTTTATAAGACGTGACAAATATAAAATAGGCTTGTTTAACTCAAATAGGTTATTTGATAAAAATAAGATAACATGTACTGGTGTCAGCATTTGTAAAATGGCTTATGTTTCTCATCACTTATCCCTTTTCTGAAACGTGGCTTACAGGACACCAATAAGTGACTGAAAAAAGCAAAATAAAATCATATGGTTCTTTAAAAATTGATACCACTGGACATTGTACACTTAAACAAAAATGTTGTTTCTGCAATTAGTAGTCTATCATTTTTGTATGTGCATATCCTGAGAAAAATACTTGAAACAGGAGGAAGTCTTTAATTGATTTACACATTATCGAATGTACTGTGGTGTATTTTAAACCATCAACACTCTACCATTCTTCGGCGGTCTCCAAATAGCATTTTGGGGTGTGTGTGTTAAACGCATGAAATATATTCCCACAGAAACCACTGAATTTAAGAAAAAATTCCCAGAGATGCAGGGCAAATTTAAACAACCATGCTTCTGTACTTTTGATTCTCTACTGTACTATTATTTTTCTAAATGTGTTAACAATGTTTCAAAATACTGGCTTTCATGTTTATCTAAAGATAGAAAGAGTTTTGAAACCTTAGTTTCATTTTAAGGATATCTTATTTTCTCAGATATTATGGAACATTGTGGCAAGTGAGAAAAGGTACTGGAATGAACCAGAACAATATTGTGTAAGGTTCACACAAAACATGAGTGGAAATACTTCATTAAAATAATTTTTAATGTACTCAAAATATTTCATACTGTGGGTTAATATATATACATGCATATGTATATTCAAGAGAATTCACAGAATGAAATAATTTAACATTCTGCAGTGTAGCAGCTTATGTTAGTGAAAATCACTGTGGCACTAAAAATTTAAAAACATATAAAATCCCTCAATTCAATTTTTCCTATTGGCAGTTGAGAACTAAAGGGAGAGTTTACTTAATCTAAGTAAACTTTTGAGGCAAATGTGCTCAAAATCATATGTATTCAGGTAAAATGTAAAATAATTTGTGATAACTACATTGTGTTGTCAGTTATATTTGAATTATTATTTTGTGCATATTTTTCATTAAGAGGTTTTTAACTTCAGTATTTAATCACATATATGTAAAAATAATACAACAGATTGTTCACTTTCTCTATTCAATAGATTGATTTTTAAAATGTTATAAATAAAAAGAAACATTATCTATACAATATACAATATATATCTCTGTAAGAACTGAATTTTCCAATGTATTATAGAATTTATTACATTCTGAGTAAAATTAATGACTTGCATTATATATATGTAACTTATAAACCTGTACACAACTATACAAATTTGTGTTTCACATGTGACTTACATGCAATAAATAGCTTAATATTAAACAATACTATATAATAAGATATATAAAAGTTGTATATATATATATATATATATATATATATATATCCACTACACATATTGTAGTGACTAGCAAAACAGGTATATATTTATTTTTTGAAAATTGCTATTATTATTAAAGCAATAAATACTAGATTTACGGAAATTTTATATTGCAGTATTACATTTTTAACCAGACAGAAGACTTTTCTCAGGGGACCTTGCTTGCCAGGATGAATACTGGGTGGGAAAATATCAGTTGCTGGCATGATAATGAGTCCACTTCATTGCAAATGAGTTCATTATTATTTCACTCCTGCAGTCTTATAATTCACAGTTGTATGACATTTATACATAAGTTTTAAAAATTTGTGTTGCATATAACTAAAACTAGCATTCATTAAGAACGACATCCACAAATATGAGGCACAAAAATAAGAAAAAACTGCAAATAAAAAAAGAAGACAAAGGAAAAAAAATACAATTAAATTTCCAAAAAATTCACTCTTGGGAGAAAGTAGAACCAAACAAACAAAAACCCAATTCTATATGGATGATTACTTTTCATAACTTTCTAATTAGCATTGTTTTAACATTGTGTCACTTGTGAGTAACAAAATAATGATTGTTTTTGACTGTAAATGACTCCTTAAAAGTTTTAATTAGTTTATATGATAATCTCATGTTAAGACAGTATAAAAATAAGTTAACTTATACATAATATATTAAACTTAACTAATTGGAAATAGAAACTTTTCTTTTCAGAAGAATCTCTGACCTTAGTATATGGAGGACTCATATTTGGAAATCCAGATTACCAATAAACAATATTGAGTGAAATGACACTGAGGCTTTGAAATTCACAGCTTGTTTGTGAGAGGTTAGTGAAAAAATACAAATGAAAAACACTCAACTCCTTGGAGAAATAGATATTTAACATTTAAACAAAAATTAAGCAGATCTAAAGCTGTTTTGAAGTGAGGTCTAAAATGGGAATAGTCTAAATTATAAGTAGCATCAATGCTCTGGCTATTATCAAACTTTACAATGTTTTTAAAGACAAATGATTTAAATTGTTTGCTTAATGCAGATGAGCTTAAAGTAAATCAGAATAAGAGAAAAATGTAATTATGTCATCAGAGCAAACAAATCGGTTATATGCTTAGTAACAACATATTGTATAAAACTAAAAAAGAGAGTTTAAGTGCAGCACTGTTGAAAATGAAAACAAGCATTTTAAGAAGCATTACAAATTTATTAATACATGTAATCACTTAGAATATTTAGAGATATGTTTTTCACATTAACATTATAAGGAAATAATGTTGAAATAAAGCATATTCATAAATTGGGAACCTAGAAGAACAGTGTCAGAGATACAAGGTAGATAAAGAAAATGACCACAATAATTTGAAAAATACCTTTATATTTTGTAAACTCAGTTTATTAAATGGTTAATGTTTTGGTGACATGGTAAATCTGATTATTTTGAGAAATGAACTGAAACTATTTAAATTTATATTTTGACTCTATATGAAAGACAATTACATTACCTAATTACAGGAAATAATAAACTAATTTTGAGTATTGTTTAAAATAAAGTTATCTTCATTATCTTTAATGAAAATATGACTTGAAAACATGTTTTTTTCCTTTCCACTATTTTCAGAAAGCTGAAGCTTTGTGAGCATATTCAAAGTAGACCAGGACACTAAGGAAACTTCTATGAAATTAATCCCTTGAGGGTCAGAAACTGCAAAGCCTGTTTCAGCAACTCTCAAGGGATACAACTGACAAGTGAGAAATTTTGTTATAAAAAATGACACTGTAAGGAATTGAGCAAATGTAGCAGAAATAACAAATAGTTGGACATAGTTATGAAAAATAGAGAAATAACTATTTTTAAAACAGCAAAGATTAACCAGTAATTGCTCACAGTATATAAATACTTACAGAATGTAAATTAAAAGTTTAAAGAAATTAAAGGCAAAAGAATAGTTATCTGGTATAAGTTGGCTAACAAATATACAGTCTTTAGAACATAGAAGTGTATTTTTTGTATACATGTATACATGCTTTATTTCAAATAATAAAATTATCTTGATTAGTAGTAATTCTGATTTATTACTAATGAAAATACTTTAAGAATTGGGTAAAGAAAGTAATATTTCAAACTCAGAAAGTGACATGGAAAAAAAGGCAAAGTCATGATTACATATTTTTGCTTAATAAATTCCATCATTTTGAAAATTCAGTTACTTAACAAATGTCCCCAAACTTGGTCCCAGAATTATTCATGCACTTTGTATATCACCACCATCTCCTTATTGTGACCCATGTATCTAGCTTCAAGTTCCAGATATGGTTTTTACCTTCACTGCAGTAATAACAAAAGGATCCATTAAGAAGGCTAAAATCTCTTTCTGAAGCTTACTGTATAATTAAATCAAGAGCTATGTGCTATACTCTTTTAATCTATGCAAACTTGACAATTCGTGTTCTTTTTACAGATGTTTGAAATAACCATAATTGATTGCTCTCTTCTGTTACTTCTCATTTTTTTAATAGAATTCTTTTTTTATAATGTGCTTTTAATGATAGCTGCTGAGAAGTTTTAGTCTCTTAACAAGCCTTAGCAAGCCTGAAACAGAGCGTGAGAGAGATAAAGAGAAAGAGAAAGAGAAAGAGAAAGAGAAAGAGAAAGAGAAAGAGAAAGAGAAAGAGAAAGAGAAAGAGAAAGAGAAAGAGAAAGCTGCATCACCCCAAGAATTCTGCATACTGTCCCATGACTACTGAAGACTGGCATATCCCCTGAATGGAGCTACCATTTTGCATTGCCTCTCTGGATAGACTTTATTCTGTACTGATGAGTTTTTGTTGTACTTCAGCTGCTCAGGAAATCCTCATATGCAGCAAAACTTTCACAATATGTGAAAGAAAAATTGTTCTCTTTTACACAGAAGTCACAAATGCCTTTATAAATTGTTTGTACTGAAAGAGAATTTAAAATATTAAAAGGCCTGTCAAGAAAGCCCACCAAGAATGTCCTCCAAAACCCAGCAGACATGTCTAGGCAAGTCTGATCACATAACATTTCCATCTTTATGTAACTTGAGGTGTCTTTACTGCCTTTATGTAACAGCCTTACAATGTAATTTGAGATGTTCAAACTCCTGGCAATCCATGATGTTACTCCCCAGTCAGGACTCTTCAACCCGATGCACCAAATTCGCCTTTCTACCTCCATGCTTGCATTCCCTTTGAAAACCCAAAAACCCAGTCAGGCTGGGCTCTCTCTCTTTAGGAGCAATCTTAGAAGTCTATCGGGGACATAATAAACTGCTTCCTAAACTTTCTCAGTGCCCTTTCTTCCCATGTTTGACCTGCATTCCAAAATGGTAGCACTAGCCATTTTCCTACCTGGTAGGACAAGCAACCTGTTTTTTGTGGTTGATTTGTTATACACCATCACGTAAACTGCAACACTCCTCTAAAACAGAAATCTTTCCTTTGTAAGTATGTTTTGTAATGCAGATAACTGCAAACTTTAGAACTATTTAACATTTTCTCTGTGAAAATTTATATGCCATGAATTTGGATAATCTCTGATACCACTAGAAATTAGGAAGCATGAAATTTCTTGCAAGCATTTAGATGCATTTTATACCTCCAAACACACCATATGTTGCACAAACACTTTGAATATCCCTATAGATTTTTGTTGCCATAATTTCCATTTGACAAACATTCCTCTATAAAATGGTAAAAATATATATGTTATCAAATATACATGATAAAAGAAGCACTGAATAACTTGGAAAAATGTAACAGTCACAAGTTACACTTGTTGAGAGTTACTTTATTAGTCATTGAAAACAAACTAAGTGTGTATACAAGCCTAGAATGAAAATTCTCAAGAGTGCAAAATATTTCTTCTTCCAACCGTGTTTTGGACTCAAGAGAATAAATAGGCAGCCAAATCTTTCCAAACTGCAGGGAGACAGCATTTAATTCATGAAATTGTTTCTTCTCAAAATGCACTTAATGTTCAGAAAAACAGCAGATAGTTACTGTAGATACTGATTTTTCATCTTTTTTTTTGTGTGTGTGTATATCTTCATCAAAGTTTTTTGTGTTTCTCTAGGATATTAATGCCCAAGTTCCACTTAATCACTAGCTTTACAGGTTGTCGGTCTCCCTCCACTGTAACAGTATGATGTCAGGTTTTACCTCTGAGTCACAGATTCAATATACTCCTGAATTATTTAAAAATTATGCAAAGCTAGGGATGTAGCTCAGTGATGGAATTCTTGACTAGCAAGAGGTCCTGCATTGAATTCCCAGTACTACAAAAATAAAAATAAAACAGAATTACATAGAAATAAACAGTCTCACATGTGTTATGCCCAGCTCTTTCTTAGAAATTTATTAACAACATGCTGTGGGATGGCACCACCAGTTCCCTGTCGTTCAGGGACCCTTGTCCAGATACTCCATTGCCATATTAGTCATATCCTAATGTGTGCATCGAGTGTCAGTGCACATGCATTCAGGAACATGGATCACATTCTTTAGGAAATTTGGGTCTTCAACTTAGAGGTAGAGAAAATGAGAAATACTGATATCTGCTCCTCCCTGTAAAATACTGACTTCTTTGATGGGAAGCTGAGTAAAACAGAGACCTCTCTTCTAATGTACACTTGTCCTGAGTACAGTTTAAATCATGCTGAGATGAGGGTTGTGGGAATGTTCTAGAACTGGGCAACATTCAACTCTAAAGTCAGATTGTTTAAAATGTTCCATGCCATCACCTGACTGGTAAGATTTTATAATCAGATAAAAAGGAAGAGACATACAGACACAATCTGGTTGCATTCACGAGTTTGTTTTTTTTAACATGAACATGATGTTGTCAGTTGGCACCTTGTGATTGGCTGAAGGATCACTGCTGTGATTGGCTGAGATCAGTTGTTCCATACAAGGATATTTTAAAGGTAGGTTACTATTTATTTACATCTAAACCTAGGGTTCAGTCCACTGCATACAGAGGCTGGTGTGGTCAAATTATCTTTGAAGTATGGAGGCTGGTTTAGGCCAAATTGATTTTGCTTTATACAAATTACATTTGTTTTGCTGGAAAGTGGGTGTTCAGAGCTCCTTACACTGCATTTGAGTTGCTGAGAGCATGTTGAGTTTCTTATAGTTGTTATTTAATATAAGTGCAAATGCATTCAGGTGTGTGGATGAAGTCACAATGGTTTAAAAATTTGTTTTCAATTTTTTTTCCTAGGTGTTGGTGGAAAATACCCATAATTAGTTGCCACAGAAAATATTGCACGTTATGGTTAAACTGTTCTTCTAATTGTAAAACTGATAATTTGCAAAAGCAGAAATGAAAATTCAGTCATTTTGGAGGCCACATGATAATGTTTTTATTAACACTAGTTTTGACATTACAGATAACAGAATCTAAAGTAATGGCAGCTTATTATATGTTTAATATTAAACAAAGATTTGTGACTACTGAGCTCTATTAGGGAGTTCAAAATAAATTTTTCTTCCAAGATGAACAGATGGTCAAGTATGAGGTAATAAAGAATTCAATCTAGACTTCTGGAAAGATGGCAGAACAGTAAGTAGCAGAGTAAACCGTCTGTCTGACAGAAACAGTTCAGATGCCTGAATACAATATCATGGAGAGGACAAGAAGGAGGGAAGTGGGTGCCCTGGACCCAGGGAGAA
>RJWT010016458.1:0-19862 GCA_004365215.1 Cuniculus paca | reverse complement strand
AACACTAGAGCAAATATGACTGTTAAATGTACCACTGGAACACTGGGTAATAACCCTGTCATCATAAAGTTGAAAAAAATAGTTATGCCTGACTTCTTAGGAATAGTAATGTTTGAAGATTTCTTATATTAAAAAGGACATTCTTGATTTACCATGCATTGGCTATGAAATAGGTTCTCCTCTTCTAGTGACTGGTTGATTTCTATGGGTTGTATTTGTGACTGTAGTATTTGTTTTGAGATAGATGTCCACAGCTAGGTTACAACCTGTAGCCATGCAGCAGTGACAGTAACTTGATCACAATGATGTTAACCCCATGACTTTTGACCTCATGCTTATCCTTTTCTAGTCAGCTGGTCAATAGCAGTTCATCAAGGGAAATATTCACTAGGTGAATTTTATCATAAGACCAGTTATCGCAACCTTTTCTATCTTCACTTTGGTCCAAGTTTGGTCTGTGTTGCCTTAGCAGCAGTGTGCTGCCACCCAGGTGGGTTTTAAGTATGTCCAGAATTAACACTGCTGGTTGAGGTGTAAGAATGCCATATTTTCTTCTAAGCTGCTCAACCTCATTAAGCAAGTGAAACGTTTATGAGTGTTCCAGGCAGCCTTTCTCCCTCTGAGTTGTTGGAGCTCTTTGGCTGTCAGAACAGCACTATGGGCCAGGCAAGTTCAGAGAATTACTTCAATAATATGACAGCCTCTTCCATTTAAAATGAAATTCAATGCTGCTTCCCTCAGAGGCATTCATTGAAATTCCGTGCATGATCCATTCCTCTAGTCATTTAACAATGTCTCTCATGTTTGCCCTGATTTAAAAAAAGAAAAAGAAAAAAAGAAAAAGAGAGAAAGAAAACCAGCTTTGTATTTGTGATAACATGGATCAGGATGGTATAATTGCAGTGAAGAGGCCCCCGAGCTTGCTGTAATAGGATGGTTTGTCTGATGTGTACTGCCATTAGAAAATGACCCATGCATGGATGTTCTCAGGGGATGGTAAAGAGGCTTTTTAAGAATTACACTCTATGTAGTATGAAAGCTAATGAGCAAAAGAGCAAGAAAAAAAAAAAAGCTACTGCTTTGGAAAGCAAGATTCTACTTAGAGCCTGTCATAGCTTTCCTCAAATTCATTAGGATAGACTGGTGTTCACTAGGATGTATACTATATTACCTCCATTCCCAGGCAGACTCCCTGCAGGTCACTGTGCACCACATTCCTAAGGAATTAAAACCACTAAATAATAAATGCTGAGGACAGGAGAAGATGTATGCAGTGACTGCCAATATATAAAGTGAAAGCGGGTATTTGTATCAAAGGTGAAAGAACTCATAATGGGCTTTAACAGTTAAAAACAAAAAGCAATTTCCTGTGCTCCCTTTTGTGTAATTTTAGAACAATACTTTTGTATTTCACTTCATATGTAACAGCAGAACAGTACCTAATTATGATTTCCCAGCTAGATATTTTTGTGCTATAGCTTAATTGTTTGCCATGTTTAAAATAAAATAGGTTTTCCTATGCTATCTATTGTGCTTCTTGTTTTGAAGATCTTACTTGGGGTTTTGGAGTCCATAAATTCAGAGACTGGCATAGAGATGAAATGTCTTAAAAGAGTCACAACTTATTTTTCAAAATTGACCTCACTTGAGCTATGTTGTTATACCTGAGGTTTGTATTGAAGTATGACAGTATCTGTATAGGCCAGAAAAGTCAGACAATTTCCTGACTCTTCTTGGGCCCCTGGTATCCTTGAGTGATTACTGAGCCTGCTGTCCATTTGGCATGAGAGAATAATTGCAGGCCAGGAGTAATCATTACACCAATTCACTTCTTTGAGACATAAAGCAGTGTTTCCTTTTCAAAACCATAGGGATGCTATGACACCAAGCTGCACATCTGTTCTCCCCCATTCAAAGCAACCTGGAACAGAAAAATACTGTAATTAGATGGAGCTGGAAAGGACTTCATATCCTAGACATACTGCCCTAGTAATGAAATAAACCTTGGAAGCAAACCCGTGGTGTTCATACAATCGAAAAACATAGCAGTTGCAGTTTATAAATTCTGGACTACAATTGTCTCTAAGTGACCTACGAATCTTGTTTTCTCCAAAGTTCATCTTAGGTCCTAGAATGTTTTGCAGTATCCCTTTTTAACATTGTTCTTGCTGATTTTTGTCCTTCAAATATTTTTTGAATATCTGTTTTAAAAGGCCTGGTAACTTTTAGGGATAATCAGTTGCCTAGGAGAAACAAATGACTAAATTAGTTTATATAAAATTAAGTTCTTTTTACCTTCTATATCAAGATTTTAAGATCGTTCTAAGAAAAAGAAAAATAACAGAAACACATAGTCTCTTTAAAAATCATGAAGAAGCCATTATTTAAAATGGTCTTAGTATTGAAAGTTATAGTATCAATTACTATCAATTCATGAAGCAAATGAAAGACCTGGAATCTGTTTGAAAAGTCATCACCCTTGCTCCAGTCGATGAGGGTCTGTCTGGTGTCCCACTAACTGAGAAACTAGGCTTTAAAGCATTTTTTGAGTGCTATGATTTCATTGGGAAATCATGTTTTCATTTTGATTTTTCCTTCCTTCCTTCCTTCCTTCCTTCCTTCCTTCCTTCCTTCCTTCCTTCCTTCTCTCCTTTATTTCTTTCTTTGATACTAACAGGATCTTTTCCCACAAACTGTGAAGCAGAATTATTTTCCTCTTAATTGTTTTCACTAAGAAGAAAACAATGCAATAATGGTCATTGAATACCCGCCACCTGAAAAGATATTAGAGTTATGAAAATTGAAAGAATTTATAGTAAATAGTACTTCAATTTAGTGAGTAAAACTGAGAGTGCTGAAGTCAGAGGACAATGTAAATTCCATTTTTCCCCTCCTAGTAGGTGAGTGATCTTGACCAGTTAACACATTTCTAAACCATAGTTTTCTCTTCCATAAAAGGAGTTTACTAATATGACTACCTCTCTTAATATTATCACATAAAAACATTTAATTCACTATGTGACTTAGACTTAGTGACCAACACATATGGACTCTTTATATTGAAAAAAATTAAAGCAGATGAAAATGTACAGGAATTGATAAGAAGCCAAGAAACAGAATGAAGTATATATTGAAAAGTGGAAACCTGCAGAAACCTATAAAACTTCAGCAAAAGGAGACAGCAGTCCTGTGTAAAATTTTCTTCTACATATTCTTTACCATCTATTCCACAGTCAAGAAATTACTAAACTACTATAATTTCATCTCAAACCTTACTCAAATAGCAGAGATAAGATTCAGACATAAGCAGATTTATGATTCCTTAGGAACTTGGATATTTGTATCCAAGATAAGCAATTTTTATATTAAGCAGATTGTTAACACTAATCATTTGAAAAGATATTCCACTGTATTAAGAATGCTTCACTTGGTAAATACATGTAAATTATACTGCTTAGGTGGATTGGGGGAGACAGTGAGAACTAACTTATTTAGAAATTCAATCTTATAGCTGCCCTCTTTCAACTTCTGTAACCACAACAATAGGAGTAACAGTCACCCCAAAATATAGGTTACTACTTTGTCATTTCATTCATTTCCAGTTTTCTATCTGTGACAAAATTTTTAAATAAGAGTTCAAATGTCAGTCATAATTGCACCAATTTACATTACTTAATTATATTCTTAATTACATTACTTAATTTATATTCTGATTTTTATAATTGTGCTTTATCAAGAGAAATATCTTCTTGCCTGAATATTAACAGAACATTCTTAAACTACAAATAGTATTCAAAAACTTATACTTCATTGAAACCCTATTTAGTTACACAATTCAGACATATTACATTTTATAACTTCTCCATCTTAGCAGAGTGCCTTCTTTTATTTGCTACCAGACATTTGTCCATTTCTAACCTTTTTACTTTCAGAAAATAAATGACACATGTGACTTGAAAATTGAATCAGTGTTGACTGAAAATGAAATAAAAAAAGCTAATGTCTTTATCATCTCAGCAAGCCTACAAGGCAGAAGACTGTTACTGTTCCTATTTTGTATGATGCAGTATATCTTGCTAATCCTCAATAAATATGAAAAAGTGATCATTTCACAGCTAAGAATTGACAAACTGGAACACATTTCTTATTTGAATAGACAAGATAAGCAGGTTGTGACCAGCACCGCCACCCCTGTCTTCGGTGTGCTGTGTCCCAGGCAGACACTGTTGGTTCATTCTTGGGTCACTGCTATCTCGTTTCTGTTTTTCTATTCGTGGACTACCGCTCAAATTCACATTCCAGACAACCACCTGTCTTAAGGACCATTCTGAAACCTAGCTTTTCGGACATAATTTATAAAAATGGGCACCCCCAATTAAACCATTCCAGATGTATATTTCGTGCCTGGAGAGTGAATCTAAAAACGAATGAGATTCATGAATATAAAGTGAGATTTCCATACACTTAAGTTTTCATTTTGAAACTGGTGAGTGTTTGCTCCCCACATAAATCCTCATTTGCCTTCATGTGTGTTTACCAGGGGACCCCAATGCAGAGCTGCTAGCCCCCTGCTATGCATAACTGAATAAGAAGGTTCACAAATCATCACGCAGAAGAGGCTTGGGAAGGGAGAGGGTGCAGTGCTGCTGCATTAGCACTGGCAGTGAAGATAAATCTCATTCTCACAGGCTCTGTGACTTTGTGGATGGGAACAACCAACCTTATTCTTTTTCCATCCACCGGATGCTTATTTCCTCCTCCTGCCAAGACCTTGTGTTTTCTGGATGGCATAACAGCTCTATTATTCACTTTTGCCTTAGTTTTAGTTTAGAGGCGGATGTAATAAATGAATCTCTTTTCAACACCTCAATTAATTTTTAATGAAGACTGAGAAAGGATGAAAGAATTCATAGGCGAATATAGCATACAACTAATCTTCAAATATTACACCACACAGCTTCCTCTTTGTTCTTCTGAGCTCTTTTCTCTGCTCTTTTCCTCTTCTCTTTCGGTTTACCTCAGAGAGTGTTTGTTCTGCAAAAGATCCATTGAAGTCGGTTGCCCTTTCACCTTATAATCAAATATAAGCCAAAAATATTAAGATATTTCTTTCATTTTCAACCTGTGTTTGAAAATGCAGCCAGAAATAAAGCTCTGTTATTGTCAAATTTACATGAAAATAACAGTGAATTCATTTCGCCTGTTCTTCCCTATTGAACTAATGGTAAAGAAGACAGTTGATCATAATTTTTATACAGTCATACCTGTTTATTTTCCTATGTATATAACAATTCATGCTACAAAGAACTTGATGTGGTTTGGAATATTGTCATAATAAAATGGTAAGACAGGCTCATGTTTTCAAGACAATTGACTATGAATTAGAAGGGAACATGTGCACATTAAAGACTAAAAGAAAATTTTTTGTAATTACTGTTTAAAGAAATTTTCCTTGAATACCATTTCATACAAGTCCTTCTGAAAGGCAGTTGTCACAGTGACATGACTTTAGTTGCATTTCTTTTACTCAAATATGATGTCTTTTCCTTATTGTATAAGCTATAAATACATTATGTATGTAGCACTTTGGGGTGATAGCATTAAATAGATCACCCAGCATATGAAAGGAGAGTTTCAACTGTGTACTGTGATCAGAAGTGAACCAGAGGGAAAGGAGCCATTACCCTTCCTTTCACTGGTAATATGTGGTGTCTTTACAAGGATGTAAAATATCATAGCACTTATATCCTCTATAAGAATGAATTAGGATAAGTTAAAATATGGGGAAGCATAAAGAAGGTCAATGGGCAACTTTTAAATTTGTCTCTACCTCCCAGTTGTAAGTATAGACCATACTTGTCAAAGTGGCCTGTGGTCGAACTTCTTCTTTCAAGTCTTCCACACCCAGGACACATCACTCCAAACCCATATGGGCTACTGTACCAATCTCCTAATTTAGTGACTCTTTTGCAAACCACTTTTCCACAATATTTTTGAAACAAATGAAGACATGAAAGATGCATAGATAGATAGATAGATAGATAGATAGATAGATAGATAGATAGATAGATAGATAGATGATGGATAGGTTTTGTTTTGTTTTTTGCTTGTTTGTTTGTTTGCAGTTTTGGGATGGAACCAAAGGCTTTACATATTCTAGACAAGCCCTCTGCCACTGAGCTACACCTCAGTTCCCCACTTTTTCGAGTTTCCCTCTTCTAAAGTGTCCAAGGCTGGCATTGAACTTATGATACTTCTGCCCTAGCCTTCTAAATAGGCAGAATTATAGGCATGTTCCACTGTGTGCAACTGAGGTGCATTTTTATCCAAAAAAGAGAGCAAAGCATTTTCTTGTGAAGCCTATAGTTTTATTTTTCAATATGAAGTTAAAACTCATATGCATGGACCATATCATTTATCGACCATGTACATTGATTAGGTTATTTTAACTTTTTGGTTTATTTTTAAAATTTCTTTGTAAAACTTAGCTCAGTGCTTGTGTTAAAACCTAGATTTTAAAAAATCATACTGTCTCAGAAAGTTGTTCCAGGACAGCAGTTCCACTTATTCTTGGGTACTTAGGATGATGAGTTATATAAACTTTGGAAGCACCTTATTTTACAGCATAAGTTAATCTATTTCTCTACTACTATGCAATTTTCCATTAAGTGTTACCTTCCCTCCCAACATTTATTAGAAGAATTCACAGGATTCTTTTAAGAATATATTTTAAGCCACTTATGATGAGGAGTATGTATAGTAATTGAAATAAACCAATTTTGTTCCACTTAGAAAAAGCTAATGAACTGACCCATGCAGGATAACACTGTAAGATAAACTTTTAAATATATTATATATTTACTAACATATATATACGATTATCTGTTAATTTACCTGAATGTTCTTTTAGGAGCTAATGATAAAGCAGGTATGAAATTTCTTTCACTTGCTGGTTCCTTTTATTCTAGGTTCATGTAGAGTGAGTCGTATTGTTCAGTAGGACATTAAAAATAAGATGAGTTCAAAGCTAATTAGCTGTTTGGTATATGAAATTAGATAGTGCGGGAAGATAGAATAGTAAGAGAAAAAGTTAATTTAGTTGCTGAAAACCTTAAAATCTGTAAACTCTCCAAATATCATTGCAATCAAAAACAAAAAAAAATTAAAGATACAACTTACACTTTTCAGCAGCCAACCTATGTGAAGAGAAGCTTCTATTTTGGTATTATGAATGATTTACCATTGTCACATGTGCTTATTGGGTGGGGTACATAACATTAGGAAGATCAGTGCAATTTTTGAAGCCATAGTCTTGTTCACTCTTAGAAGTAAAACAAAAAATGCATTCATAGAGAATAAAATATCTGGATAATATGCTCGTGATAAGGAGACTGGGATTTCTGAAAGTTGCCTTGGTACCAAAAGCTCTCATCTCCGTGAAGCCACACTGTGTGTCTCCTGAAACAACCACAGCAAAAAAAATCACTTTTCTTCTCAGGTTATCAGTCGGTCTTATCTGGCCAACAAGGATTCCAAGGCCTAATGGGAGTGCAGCAGCCATCTCAAAGTCAGAGTGTGATGACCACCCAACAAGGAACTCCGGTGCAAAGCGTGATGGTCTCCTACCCAACAATGTCTTCTTATCAGGTGCACAACAGCAGCATGGGGAATTTTGGGCTAAAAAATAACACTTCTCAAAGTGAAATCTGTGGGCGTTTTCTTGTGTTGGGTGGTTGGCCAGGTGGTAGGTGCTTGGCACTGCCATTGTTGCTAGTTCACTTTGAATCAAAATTATAAAAGAAAATAGCAAACATGTGCTTCTACATGTGTTATAGCTTTTGGATTCCTCTTAAAATTGTTTCTATATAAAATTTTGACTCATGGAAGACAATTTATTATAGTTCTGTTGATGAAGTCCTTTAGTGAAATTTTGCCTATTGGTAGAAAGCCCTCATAACAAGTTCCCATTCGTTTTTGTACCCACCCAAAGAAACTTCATTTTGGCATAATTTTAAATTATTAGTGATTTTAAAATGGCACATCATATCGACTTACAAGTCACTGATGGGGCTTAACAACTACATTTTCCAAATAAACCTGAGTATTTTAGTAATTGTTATATACTCCTTTGTGATTTATATTGTGAAACGCCCTGAAATTGGAGATGAACAGTTAGTGAAATGTCTGGTAATTCAAATTAGCTACATTAAGTATTTGTGGCCTTAAAGAATCTATTCTAGGCTTTCCTACCTGGGTCATGCCCCTCTTATGCTGGATGTCTCCAAGCCACTTGCTGGCACAAGCCTAGAAATGGGGCATGTCTTTATGGCTTTCCAAACTGAGAGAAACTTTGGGTGACAGATCCATACTGGAGGAAAGAGAGAGGAAAGGAGGGAGGGAGAGAGAGAGAGAGAGAGAGAGAGAGAGAGAGAGAGAGAGAGAGAGAGAGAGAGAGGACAAAGAAGCTGAGTCTTAATTTTTTTTTTCTGAGCACTCGGTCAGGCCAGATGTTGTCCAAGGCACTGTGTACCATCCCAGCAATCTTTCAGTGGATCTTTGAAGTAGGTGTTGTCCAAATGGTGTAGATCATCAGAGAGGTTAAGTGACTTCCTGAAATGAAAAATACCTAATAAATGTCAGAAGTAGGATTGATGACCTTTTAACTCTAACTCAAAAACCTGAGTAGGAGAAGGGATGTAGCTCAGTGGTAGGGCACTTAGCTAATGTGTGCAATGCTGTGAATTTGATTCCCAGCACTGGAGAAAAAAAGTTGAATAATTTTTGCAATACAGTAATGTTCATTGGATATTGCAAAATACTCTTTTCACACTGGGCTCTTGTTTATGTCTTTCTACAGGTGCCAATGACCCAAGGTTCTCAAGGACTGCCCCAGCAGTCATACCAACAGCCAATCATGCTACCTAACCAGGCAGGCCAAGGGTCACTCCCAGCCACTGGAATCCCTGTTTACTGTAATATCACACCGCCAACCCCTCAGAACAATCTTAGGCTGATTGGTCCACACTGCCCCTCCAGCACCGTCCCCATGATGTCGGCTAGCTGCCGGACAAACTGTGCCAGTATGAGCAATGCTGGTTGGCAAGTCAAATTCTGAAAGCTCTGGCTGCGGTACACTTCATCAAATATTATTCATGGCCTTTAGGGAAGAGGAGCATGTTGGGAAAAATGACTGAGGACTGAAGTATTCTCTCAACACTCAAATGATTGCTGCTGGTATTCTGTAAAAATTAAACAAAGACTAATACACACATTAGCTGGTTAATGGTGCATATTTCTGTCATGTCTGCTAGGTATGCCTTTATAGCTTAGCTAGTGACATGAATTCATCAAGGTAAGATTTTCTCCTACCACTGAATACCACTGTGTAGATTATAATTTCCCTAATTTGGATTAGTTTTGTACTTTGTGTTGAGTTTGTGATGCTAAAAGTATTTAAAAATTATATACTAAATCACATTGTACCAAAGCTGTAATGAAAAGAATTGATGAATGGAAGGAATAATTTATATACACTATAGAGTTTTCTTTTTTTAATGGATATACACTGTATTGTAGTGTTAAATCTAAATAAAAATATTTGACCTTATGGAGAAAGGTCATGTTTTTACCACCAGTTTGATTCACTCTCTTTCAGTGTAAGTTTTATTATGTATTACTGTTATCTTCCTCAAGCACTATTTCATGAGTTTTACATGGAAAAGGTCTCCTGGGCATTACATTGGGAGATGTTGTACACAAGTGTGCCATACACACTTAATGAACTGCAGTTTTTGTCATAATTCTACAGAGGCTCTTAAAATAAGATAATGTCCATTTTATTCATCAATTCCACATTTTTGAAGTACATACCTTGCTTTTGATTATAGGACTATTGAATCCATGCCGCTATACTTCTATAAGGAAAATCTAGTAACAGCAGTCCTTTACTAAGCCCTTTCTTCTTTCCCCAGAGTCCTATGATGCATGGCACTCTTCCAACATAACTCCGTAATTTATACTGGACCATGCAATGAAAAGCGTCATTAGTAGTGATAGTCAGTTACTCAAATGTACTAGTATATGCCATGGTAATTTATTAGAAGGTAAACATAGCAATTATTTCATCACAAAGACCTCAGAGTTAGCAGATACTCAGAATAAACTTGTGGCTATCTCATCTCAAAGTGTTGAATTTTCTGTAGATTCTTCGCATAAAATTGAGTTATCCAATCTTGAAAAGTAACAACATAACTCTGAACTCTGAGTATTGGACATTCTGACAGATACTTAATAGGGGAGTAAAACTTCAGAACTTTCACATTAATATCTCAGAACAATAGGAATAGTTTTTTTGTTCATCTTATACACTGATTATTGCTAATAAGATAGATATGGAAAATATATGAAAAATTCCTATTGTTTTTCATATTATTGCATTCTCTGTTAGAATTGACATTTTTCTTAACTGCGGGTAGAATTAAACATTTAGAACCTGTGTTTAAAAGATTACTATTTCATAGTATTATGCTGTTAATTCCTCTGACATTTAAAAGGGAACTTTTACCATATTCTAATAAGCTTCATTCTTGTGAAGTCTGTTTCATTTTCTAAAATCTTAGTTGGGTTATTTCTTCTTATATAAGTATACTATGACCATCAAAGGTGTTATAAAAATGGGATGATCCTTTCTTTTTTCTTTCATATTGAGACATTAAGCTGATAGTTGCTCTAGGAGGGACAATTATGTTTCCCTAAATGCTGTCTTCCTCTAATAGAGAGATGAGGCTGATCAATACAGGTCCATTTAAAAAATAATTACCTAGCTTTCTGATCATGGAGGTGATCCTATACACAAAGGTCCAAATACAAGCATGATTATTTATCTTCTCTACATAGAATTCTGGAAATTTTTAAGCATTTTCTTTAATGAATCTTAAAATTACTGTGCTTCTTCTTGATGGTTTTAAAATATACCCAATGGCCCAGTGGTAGTGGTAGAGACAGAGGTTTATTTTGTTTTTGTGTTTGTTTTTTTCCTTTGCCACTATGCTCCATGTGTGGTAGTCTTTTATATTTAGACATTTGATGTTTACCGATACTGCATACTGACTTGGGTCAAGTCCTCTTCTTTACTTTTACTAAATATTTTTATTTAGCGTTGTGATATGTCAATTACTATGTTATTCTTATCGTTATGCTACATTAGAATATTTGAGATGGCTACACAGAATGATAATTTTATTAGTAAAATATTTCCAGAATTTAATTTATTGTCTAGAAAACAGACATTTTTTCAGGTTGGTTAATAGTTTTATCAAAATAACATTTTAAAATTACAGATTACTTAGTTTACAATCTTATATAGAGATGGATGGAAACTAAGGTATAGAAGTTCTTAAATAAATAGCTACAGTTGTCTCCAGTGATCTTGCATACTTGTATATGAGTACAAAAGACTAATTTTTGCATTCATCTATTTAGCAAAAATTTATAACATGACTCATTATATCATGATTCTGTGGTACTAGTCAAAACGAGTATACAAACAAATTTAAAACTCTTAGATTTATTCCTATAAATTTTATCTTGGCTAATCTAATAGTTGAAACTAAAGGTTCTAAACTAGGACACCAATGAATTTAAGCTATAATCTTATTATTGCTTTAATATACTTCTAAGGATATGAGGTATGTCAGGAGAATATGTGATCCAGTATTATGTAAATAAGATCATGTAATTAGTTATGAATATAGTTGAAGAATTTGACATGGAATTGTTTAAGAAATCATTATAAAATCTCAGACATATATTAATTTGAGCAATTCTTTAAAAGGGAATTAAAGCTACAGCAAATATAATCAAAGACAAAAGAATGCTGCCACAGAAATTAGTTTTGAGATCTAATAAGTGCATTTTTAGCTTTCCTTCCACTTTTGCCAACAGTTAGAATGTGATGGAACACTTTGATGCCCCAATCCTCCTATTACCCATATTTTGTACATGCAGTGGACAGGTATATACAGATACACATAGTGCAGGCTCACCTCTCACCACTGCTCTGGACTTTCTATCACAGCTACTTGAGTCATTTATTAACCCAGAAAAATATTGTAAATGTCTCATCTTTAAGGTTGTAATTAAAATATATCTTTTTGAGTTTTATATTCCAAGTAATATTTGAGCTAAAAATATTTCTATAAATAGAAAAACTATTTTTATTTTCTAAAACATTTTCTTTGAAAGACTTTTTTAAAAAAAAGGATTCATAGTTGTTACATGAAACAGATTGTTCAAAGGACAATTATAATTGAGAGACAATGTTAATGAAGGTTAAACAATAATTTTGTTTTGTTTTGTTTTTTGAGATAGGGTTTCACTATGCAATTCAGGCTGGCCTTGAACTCACTATGTAGCCAAGGCTGGCCTCAATCTCGCAGTGATCCTCCTGCCTCAGTCTCCCAAGTGCTGGGATTACAGGTGCGTGCTGTTATGCCCAACTGTCAACAATCTTTTTAAAAGGTTTATGAAAACCTTTCCTATACTGCTTTACATTACGAATTTGAAAAAGAGGTATAATTTGCATGTTTACTCAAATGTACTTCAGTATAATATCTTTTGTTAATGTAAATTATCAAAATACTATATTGTGACGGACATTTTGAAAAATACATTTAAAAATCCTAAAATATTAGCACACGCTTACTTTTTGTTGTAATTTCATAGAGACAGTGTTCTATATCAAAATTTAACATTGCAACCCTACTTCCAACTAAGGCATTTTTGGCAAGCGCTCCAATATGTGCTATCAAAGTTACTTCCACAAATTTTTGAACCTATGGAATTGGCACAGTGCCAAGCTTCTTGATTTTACGTTTTGAATTATTAATGCTAAATAACTTGTTATGTATATTTTTTCTGTAATTATATTCATAAAGGTATAAAGTATATAGCTATAGGTGTCCCTAATTATTTGCATTTTCATGTGTCTGTGATGTTGAAGATCTAATGAGTCATTATTCTTCCACATGAGGGTAAAAGACAAGAGTAAGTAGCACACTCATGTATTCAGTTAGCTTTTATTGTATACTTGACTAATTTTCAGCCCCAGTCTATGGAGCCCCTACCTCCAAGAAACATATGACCCTTTAAGAAAAAAAGTATACCAGTATATAAATAAATAAAAGTTTTAAAAATTGATTATACATCTCATCTGGAAAGTAACATAAAAACAGGGTTTTAAAAAAGGAAGAGGAGATTTTGGGCTGTTGTTTTATGGGATTTTTGCCCTTTCCTGTATATAGATAGAATTTGAGCATGCAGAAGTGAATGTGAGTGATTCATAACCTTAGCTAAGAGAAAGACATAAAAGAAAAAAAGAAACAACAGAAAATACAAAATATAATTTCAGATGCTTGGAGTAAGAGGTGACTAGCTAGAACAAGAAGAGAGGAGTTTTGGAAGGTTCGTAGTCAGCCTGGTTGGATGACCTTGAATGTCAAACAGAGTTGAAAATCGACCAACAGCTTACAAAGCTTTTTGGAGGTAAGGTAATATAGTATCAGTCATGGTTCATAAAGTGTATGCCTTAAAAAAGGAGACGGGATTAAACTTGAAAACACTTTTCCTTTGGAAACCAAAAAAAACAATAATAATTAAAGGCTGTCAGCAAGCAACAGCTATCATAGCATTATGATGTAAGTCAGAAATGAGTTGCAGCTTCAGACTCATAATACTTAACAGTTTTATTGTACACACAACAAAATTTTAGAGATCTGTATCTTTTTTTTTTTCTTGGAGTAAAGTTTCCTCGTCAGAGCATGTAAATTCCCTATGTAAACTGCATCACAAGGCACAATGAGTATATTCTACCAGTGTAAAATAGAGACTGAACTGAATTTGGAGACAATGGGTAAGGGCCATCTAGGCTCATTACGATACGTTTTGTGTTGATATTTAATATGTCCTGAAATTAGAACTCAACTTTCCATTTCCTCTTGTTAAAAAAATTTTGAGAATTTACATATTGTGGCTCAGAATTTTTTCTGTACTCTTATGAATGCCACTGTTTGCACACAAGACAGGAAATCTTTGTTTCTTCCCATGCTATTTGGTTCAAACACCTCTTTACTGGGAGAGGTTGTTTTCTTTAGAGATTTGGCATTATTTTTGGATTGTTAACTTAATATTTGTTTGCTTTTGCATGTTTTGCTGCTTTCAGAAGGCTTTTTAACCTCTAGTCTTTTCTACAAAAAGAGTTGCCACTATTATGTGTTGTCTGTGGCAAGAGAGTCTCACTCTTAGAGCCAGGTCCTCTACTGCTCTCAGCATGGTGTACACAGTGGGAGTGACAGCATATGATACTTTTCTTCTGCAGATGGAAGTCACTTCTTGGTTCATATCCTAACAGAGGACTTTTTTTTTCCTACTGGACATGTTGAGGCTTCCTCCAAGACCATATTGATCATTTACCTGTCAACAGAAATATAGGGAAGGTTTTCATGTTAGTATTTGTTATTTGATTTGTTTTACAGTGATTTTCTACCTACTCTCTCATTTATGTTGCAATACAAGAAAGAGGAGGTTAAATATTGAACAAATAGTAGAAATTATAAATCTGAATAGGAGTAAGCCCGAGTCTAAATTTGATGGACAATCAAGGAACAAACCCACCAGACATTAAATGTGCGGAAAACTTAGGAACATATTGCTCAACCTTTACCCCAAACATTTTTACTGTATTAACAGATTTGAAACCATCAAGGTGTGCATTGCTATAATGCTACTATAGGACTGCTCTTCCTTTTGTCATTCTATTTTTTTCCATATAGAGTTTGCAGGTGAAAGTCCTGAACTCTTGCGAAAGTAAACTGGAAGGCATCTCTGATTCTGCAAATGTGTTTCCTCCTTTTGGTAAAAGAGAAGTGAAACCCAAATGGCTTACAGTAAGTCCCCAACTTAGAAACATTTGTGTTACGAACATTCACAGATTTGAATGGACCTCACATTAGGGAACATTTGTAGATGCAAACAAATTGCAGAAGTAGTTCACATGTCTGCTGTGTTTATAGTATTTTGTGTGTGTGTGTGTGTGTGTGTGTGTGTGTGTGTGTGCATGTGTATTTATGCTTTACATTGTGTATTTATGTCATGGGTGTATAAGACTTCTATTGGACTTACAAGATCAAATCTGATTTACAAACATTCTTCTGGAACAGAACTTGTTTGTAAATTGGGAACTTACTGTACATGCAGTGAACAAAAAATATGGTGAACATTTAATATTATATTAAGAGACACACTGACACTAATCTCCATTAAAATACTCCCCTTTGCTTCAAATGTACACTTCTCATTCTTACTGATTTCTGAAACAATTCGGAAAGTCCTCTTTCATGATTTTCTTTAGCTGTGCATTATGGTTGCTTGAATGTCCTGAATCAAATCAAAATGTTTAACTTTCATGCTCATTTTGATTTTAGGGAAGTGCAAGAAATCACTTCCATATAGTTCCAGATCCAGAGAAAAATAAAGATAAGGATGTTTCTTTTATTTGTTTTTATTTTACAGAATGTTTTTAATTTACAGAAATTGCTCTAAACATTTTGAGTCATTTCAGGACATTGAGGGAGCCACAAAATGACACTCATAAAAGAGGACTTCCAGAACTGCTTCAGAAATTGACAAGAACAATGGAATAAGTGCATTTAAAGTGATGGGGGAATGCTTAGAAGGTGGTAAATGGCAATGTGTCTGCTTTTATTATTTTATTTAAACATTAACCATATTTTTAACATATCTTGTAGTTCATATTTCTTTTAAGAAATTTGAGTGTGCTTTACCTTTCCATTAAAGGAGGTTGAAGTAACTCTGTGTATGGTATATTCTTTACTACTCGTATCAGTCCCATGAATTGTTTCTCAGTTGATGAAACCTACAAGCAGCCAAGTGTTCACCTGTAATCTTAGGACCACAGGAGTTCGAAGCAGGAGGATGGCAACTTTGAGTCCACTGTGGGCAACTTGGTGACTTAATGAGACTAGTCTTGCAATTAAAAATAAAATAAAGAATAAAGAAAAAAACCTCATAAACAGGGAAACTCACCTGCTTTTGCAAGAAACTGTATGATCATTTGTCATTTTCAAGTGTTTTAAATTTTTGGTTCTAGAAGAATGATGCCACATTTTTGAGTGAAATGTGCAATCCAATTTCTTCATTTGAAAGGAGGAAGGAATTACTTATGGTGCTTAATAGTAATGTAATAGAAAGCAATGGATTTAGACCTAAAAAGAAGCATCTTAAATTGAGCACTAAAAAAAAATTTCACTTGAAGCAAGGGCAATTATGCAATGAAATAATTTCCTAAGGGAAAAACAAGGAGATTCCATTAAAACAGTTTTTTAAAAGAGATACAAACACTTGCAGTTGAATCTAAGATCATTTATGATTTATTTCCTTCCCAAGCTTGTATGACATCACCACAAGAGAATTACCTGGCTTAGTTTATTTTACATCAGCGAAGGATCTGTCTTATACCAGAGGACTAGAGTGTCTGTTTTTCTTTTTCAATGCAAAGTGTAAAACTTTGAATGGAATCTTGGCAAAAAGTCCACCAGAATACAAAGGGCTAGAGTTGTATGGGAAAGTCTACTCTGTTACACCGTGTCCTACTATATTTTAGTATATATACACACAAAAATACCTAAATTAATATTACTAGTTTATCTATCTATAATTTTATTTAAAGTTTCTCCAAGGAACTAATTGATGGATTTTTTTTTTCAAATTAGTAGCTCCTGAACAGTCTGTGTTACTCAGCATGGGGCAATATATGCATAATATTCCTCCTTTATATTGTATTACCATACCTGCAGCATGAGATACAAAAAGCAACCTTTCCATAATGTCAGTAGTCCTAAGTTTCAATATGAGCTCCCCACAAAACACACACACACACACACACACACAAATTGCTCATGTTCTGTAGAGTTCATGCAAGTCCTTCATCTTCAGTAGTTGCAAGTTCTACATTTGTAAGTAACAACAAAAATGGCAATGACCTGACCAGTGTTCAGATACAGAGATTAAGCTCATCATCAAGGCACTTTCTGGAAACCTATGCATTCTCAATGTGTATCTTAAATTTTCTTTTAAGATGAGAGTGACTTCCTGGAGGAACCCATCATTTGAATTTGTCTTTTCTTCTCTTGCTGTTCCATAACTCATTTAGGAAATGAAACATATCACACCCCTGCTCAATCACCATCGATTTCTACTACACCTGCACTCTGTCCAGTCCTTGTATGTATTGGCTATCTATTCTCTCCCTAGCATGATTTGAATATGTAATTTTCCATCTAGCCTTATCTAACACATGTGTGTCAAGCCTCACACTGCAAGATGATGGACACACACTGTGGTGTTGGCTTCATACCATAGCGAGTGGTCATCGTAAAGGCAGAGGTCAAGAGTGCCTCTGGGAAGGCAGATGTACACACTTTATTTTCTATTTAATTTTCTTTGAGGTTAAGCTATTCTTGTCAGTCTTGTCCTTAAATCTTGTATTTGTATTCTTATGGTGACCATAACAAAATACCATAAACTGTATGACTTAAAACAGTAAAAGCATATTCTCTTACAGAAATATCAAGGTGTTGTCAGGGCTTTGTTTCCTCCAAAGATTCAGGGTAAGGTGCTCTCTAGATTCTTTCAGCTGCTGCAACCTGAGACATCCCTCAGTTTCTACAATATGAGTGCAACTTTGCCCTATCATTAAATGGCCATCTATCAATGTGTGTCTGTCTCGGTATCTTTTTTTTTTTTTTTGAGGCACCAGGGATTGAACTCATGACCTTGCACTTGCCAGGCAGGCGCTTAGGCCGCTGAGCTAGATCCCCAGCCCTGTTTTTGAGACAGGGTCTCACTATGCCGTTCAGGCTGGCCTTGAGCTCACTTTGTAGCCCAGGCTGGTCTTGAACTCACAACGATCTGCCTGTCTCAGCCTCCCGAGTGCTGGGATTACAGGCGTGAGCCACCACGCCCAGCTCGGTATCTTTTTTTTTTTCTCCTTTACAAGGGTATTGTCATAATGCCTTAGTATACTTCCTAATAATTCAGCTTAATCTGGTTACTTCTACAAAGGTCCTAAGATTATATTCCTAGGTAGTGGGAATTAGAATTTCAATGTATTTTTTTGACAGGCACAATTCACCACATAACATACCCCAAGCCTGCAGGTCTCGAACTGTAGACTAATGTTATGATATGCAACCTGGAGCAAATTACACTCTGTTCTACACTGATGGTTTGTATTTCACAAAAGACAACCAAACTTTGTATAAAGACCAAATTTAGTGTCCTTGAATATAGTACATGTCTGTCATTAAGTGAGACTTCTTCTCAAACATTTCCTTCCCTTGACCTTTTAATTTTACTTTTTGATTCCCTATCAGCAAAGTAAGATGCCCTCTTTTCATACGTTGACATTACCTTTTACATAACTGCATTGATACCTCATATTCCTGACTGGGGCTCATATTTTTCCCTTCAATAGTCCATGTTGGACCTTTATCTACTAACCTTCAAAACAGAGGTAATTACTTCTCCTTCACTTGTATCTTTAAGTATAAAGTGAAATTTCACCTAGGAAGCTCTTTCCATGTGTTCACCATTGCAGTATCTGATGTAGCACATATTTATAAAACCCTGAGCACTGGTGAAATCTGAGTGATTCAGTCAGTAAATGGGGTGGGTGGTAGGAAATGGGATTTCAAGATTTCATGTATTTAGCAAGATCAGTAGTTTATTCTGTTGATCACATATATTTCAACCAAATGGTTTTTGATATCCCTGACAGAACTAAGAGACACTCATGAGCTATGCGAATAATTCTAGATAAAAAGAAATACAACCATTTAGGTTATTCAAGACTAGGAGGGTATTTAGGGTAATCCTGTGACTGAAAAAAAGAAAAAAATGAAACAAACAGAGACCCTCAAAGGCATGGGAATTTCCCTCTATTCAAAAGCACCGAATTTTGAAACAAAGATAAATTTTTTTAAAAATTGGCAAAATCCTAGTTCTACTTTATACAATTTAAAAATCAATGTTACTGACCTCTCCCAACATTTATACTAGTACGCAGTACACTTTGCTTAGCAGAAAATACATATGAATGATTTCTGCACACACAAACATCAATAAACTTTATAAATACTGTTATGCAACAGAACACCGTTATGAAGGAGTATTTGCCATGTGATTGTCTTTGTGTAAAGTTCAAGTCATCCATGCTTCCTGAATCAGGATAGTTTGTACCTACAGGGGATGATGGAAAGGGCAAAATCCAGTGCGTCAGGGAGTGCTGTGACAGTGCTCAATTTTAGTGCAATCTGTCTAGGTGCTCTAACTGAGGCTTGCCGGGTAGAGATCTTGTTTCTGTTCAGGTTGCCAGCAGTGATCAGAACTTTTGTCCAGTAAGTCTTTCTTTTGCATTTTATCCATGAAGATAAAGGTAATTTTAATTGATAAACAACTTTTTATCTCCTGTTTCCTCTGGATTTTTTTTTTTGCTACATTGAAATTGAGGGTTATTGATGTCTTTATTAAGTGTATTTCCATATTGTACAAACTGATTTTGTTGCCTCTAGGAATATTTCTTGCATTAAAAATCTAATTTTCTTACTATTAAGTATATAACATTTCTACACTAAACGGGCAGGCAAAGCAGTCGTAAATTAATTCTTGCCTTGTGTCTGTGATTTTTCTTTGCTGATGCTGAAATGAAACCAATGACTCTGCAATTAATGCCTTTCTGAAAATCTTACAGAAAACATCTCTCTGAACAAAAGATAAGCAATAACTGT
>RJWT010016457.1:0-19862 GCA_004365215.1 Cuniculus paca | reverse complement strand
GAAAACCTCTTTTACTATATTTTAGTGAGCTGCCAGGAGAGGGCAGATGCTATGGAGGATACATTGTGTCAACTTGAGCAGTTTGGAAGTTTAAGTAAGAGACTCAGCAGGGAGCCAGGGTTCTTTGTAAATATTCTCATCCTTCCCAAGAGGGGGGCAAGGAGATTTTGTGAGAGGGAGGGTGGTGGCCTGGGTACAATATAAGGGAGGAAAAGAGTCTTGTTCTGTCCCCGTTTTGCTGTGGCTGCTTTTGCTGGCTGCTGCCTTGAACTGTTGCCCCTGTGCCATGGCACGGTGCACTGGATCCAGTGGATTATGGACTGAAACCTCCACAAACAGTGAGCTAAATAAACCTTTCCTTCCTTCATTTTGGGTGTCAGGTATTTTGTCCCAGCAACCAGAGAAAAGTAACCAGGACAGCAGGAGTTACCATCAGTCTGCAAATTTGACCCCAGGTGGAGATTTGAATCTATAGAGGAATGTCCTCTGGGAAGGGAAGGCCAGCCATCAGGGTGGGGCCTGCGGAGCGGAAACCTGGGTTGTCTATTCCGGGGTGGGGGAGCTTAGAGCACCCCCCTGCAGCAGTCAGCCCAACGCACTGTGCCAGGGTTCTCCACACGGTTCTTGAAAGCAGAGCACTGAACGCTGCAGAGATTCACTTCACCTCTGCTCCAGCCTGACCCCTGCAACCTTCCCACCTCTAGGAGCCAGGACCTCGGGAGGGAGAGGGTGGTGAGGACTGGTAAAGGCATGCAGCCAGTTTCTGGCCCTCGTGGTGTCCACCAGGAGCCCAAATACACCATCCTCTGCCACCCTGTTTTCCAGAGTGGCTGCGCTATTTTATGTTCCCTCCAACAATGCAGGACATCGAATTTCTCTGCATTCTTGCCAGAATTGGGTGCAGTTACTATTTTCTATTTTAGTTATTTTAATAGGTATGCAGCCATAGGTCATTGTGGTTTATTTATGCTCATGTTGTAGCCCAGGCTGATCTTGAACCTGCAGCGATCCTCCTGCCTCAGCCGCCTAGGAAGGGCTGGTATCACAGGCCTGTGCCACCATGCCTAGAGATTTCCATTTACTTGATGGCAGAAGATGTGGAACATTTTAAAAATGTACTTATTGGCCCTTTGTACTTCTTTCGAGAAGTATCTGTTCAATTCATTTACCCATTTATTGACTTGGCTACAGTATTGGTTTTTCTGATTTTATGTTCTTTTGAGTTCTTTATGTAGTCTAGATATTAATAATCTCTTGGAAGAGTAGTTGGCAAAGATTTTTCGCCATTCTGCAGGCTGTGTCTTCTCACCGTTGGCTGTTTTAATTTGATGTAACCGCATCTGTTAATTCTTGCTATTATTTCTGGTTGTATTGGCATCCTTCCTATTCAGGAAACCTTTGCCTATGGCTTTAAATGTTTTCCCTACATCTTCTCTTTGTAGTTTCAAAGTTTCAAGTCTTATTCCCAGGTCTTTGATTCATTTTGAGTTGATATTTATTTATTTATGTCTTTTTTGAGACAGGGTCTCACTATGCAGTTCAGGCTGCCTTGAGCTCACTTTGTAGCCCAGGCTGGTCTCAAACTCTCAGTGATCCTCCTGCCTCAGCCTCCCAAGTGCTAGCATTACAGGCATGCACCACCATGTCTGGCTTTGAATTAGTTTTTGTACAGGTGTGGAGTTGGGTCTACTTTCAATCTCGTACATAGGGCTATCCAGTTTTCCCAGCACAATTTATTAAAGAAGCTGTCTTTTCTCAAATGTATGTTTTTGGCTCCTTTGTCCAGAATCAGATGGCTGAACCGGTAGTTGTGTGGGTTTGTTTCTGTGTGCTCTATTTCATTCCATTGTTCTGTGTCTGTTTGTGCCAGTACCATGCTGGTTTTGTCACTGTGGCTTTATCGTGTAATAGCGATGGCCTCCATCCTTGCTCTTTGGGTCTTTTGTGTTTCCGTGTGAATTTTAGGATTGCTTTTTCCAGTTCTGTAAAGAATAGCATTGGAATTCTGATAGAGAGGGTATTGAATCTGCAGATTGCTTTTGGTAATATGGTCATTTTAGCAATGTTAATTCCGCCAATCCATGAACGTGGGTGGTCTTCCCATCTTTTAGCATCTTCTTCAATTTCTTTTTTCAGTGTTCTGCAATGTTCTTATAGAGGCTTTGGTTAGGTTGATTTTTAGGCTTTATTATGAATGAAATAGTTTTCTTCATGTCTTCCTCAGTCCACTACTAGTGCATAAAAAAGCTGTTGATTGTTTAATGCTGACTTTGGATCCTTTTATTTTCCTTTGCTATTAAAGTAATGAGCTGAGCTCTGTGGTGTGTACCTAGAATCCCAGCACTTGGGAAACTCAGACAGGATCACCTGAGCCTAGAACTTCAAGACGAGCCTGGCAGCACAGGAAGACCTCAATCTCAAAATAGCTAAAATAAAATAAAAGAATGAGGAAAGAAATGCCCCTCACTGTGAGGATGCAGATAGGTTCTGGGTTCTTGTGTTAGCATAGGCACGGTTTAAATTTCCTCACTGGAGCTGGGGGTGGTAGTGCACACCTGTAATCCCAGCACCCTGAGAGGCTGAGGCAGAAGGATCACAAATTGGGGTCCAGCCTGGGCAATTTTCTTTGTGTGTAGCCACCCTGAATGCTGTGATTACATGTGTGTGTGTGTGTGTCACTATGCCTGGCTATTTTTATGGTTTTGTGGAAGAATATCTTCATTTTCCAGATGTATAGGATGAACTGCTGAAGTATTAGGAGTGAAGCACCTACCTCTGGAATTTGCAGAAGATTTAGAACAAAGAGAACAAACACTGCAAAACTGTTAAGAAATGGTAAATATAACAAACATTTGGTATTATTCTTTTATTCTTGCAAACTCTTAGTGGCGATCCTCCTGCTTCAGCCTCCCAACTCTGTTGTAGGTCTAACATTTCCCAGAATAAAAAAGCTACTTCCACCTCTGAGCAGACCTAATACATCTGGGTAGAAGGACAGAGACCATAGTCATTTGCATTTTGAATACATCTTCCCATTGACTTTTTTTTTTTTTTTTTTGAGACAGGGTTTCACCATGTAGTTCAGGCTGACCTTGAACACACTTTGTAGCCCCAGCTGGTCTCGAACTCACAGGAACTCTCCTGTTTCAGTTCCCATTGTTTTGACACCCCCTTTATAATTTTTTTTTTTCTGGTGTGGTGCTAGGTGCTGAGCATAGATCTTACCACTGAGTCACCCTCTCCCCCCAGCCCTCATACCCTGGTTTTAGTCCCCTGATTTGAAGGACAGCAATATCCTTTTTAGTCTTTTTAAGAGTAGAAAAACTTGCATGGTGGCGCAAATCTGTAACCCTAGCACTCTGGAGGCTGAGGAAGGAGTATTCCAAATTGCTTGAGGGGATGGTCAATCGAATTTGGCAGCCTCCTGCCTCAGCCTCCCAGTGCTGGAATTATAGGTGTGCACTATTGCATTGAATTTCCAGTATGCTTTTTAAACTCGAAACTTATTTGACATATGTAACCTAAAAGTTAGCCTTTGATTATTTCCTCAAGAAAATATTCCACAGCACCTAGTGGAATACAGTAGTTAGATAATGCTAACCCTAAAGAAAACACTGAGCAAACAGATGTTAATTGTTGCATGATTTCACCCCAAGATTCAAAAGACACTTAACGGTATTTAGTATATGATTCACTACTTTGCTTCTTAGGCCACAGGATATTTTTAGTTGATTTTAAATGAAACAATAAGGTCTCTGATCATCATTCTCTGAAAAGGTCTGGGGTCACCGCCAATCTTAATTTGAACATTACAGAGAGGTGCCTGAGGGATCTCTCAGTATTGATTTTTGTCACAGTTCCTGGCGTGGTAATGATTTTCAGTAAATGATTTTGTGATGTAAAAATGTTATTTACAGTCAAATGTCTTCTCTAACATAGAAAATTGCTTGGGTTCAGTAAGCAGACCTCAGGTTGGTCTTCTGAACTAAAGACGAAATATTTCCTGGAGTATCTTGCACCGTGGGTAGGACTTTTTTTGAAGCCCATGATTAAAAACACTTTTCCAGCAAGCCGTCTGTGTTGTTCCGAGCTGAAAACACGGAGCTTAAGCGGCCGTGCAGTTTATCTAAGCAGCAGGTTTTGTATTAAAACTCAGTCTTAAAATCCCGCAGCGATCAGGACCCGAGGCTGCGCGGCCGAGAGTGGCCCTCGGCTCAGTCCGCCAGAAGCGCCCGCTGCGATTCCGGGCACCAGGGCGGTCCGCGGTCCCCAGCTTCGCTGCCGCCTGAGACGTGACCGTGGTCCCTTCGGCCGCCCCTGCCCCGGTCAGGTGAAAATCCGTGGCGCTGTCTGGGAAGGAGAGCGAAGAAAGAGGCGCAGGCGACGCCAGAAGGGCAGCCAGGCCCGAGGCGTGCGGACGGACGCGGCTTCCTCCGCTCCGCGGCCGGCATCTTCCCCGGCAGGGACGGGGTTTCCCAGCGGCGGGGCGGCGGGCGGCCCGAGTCCCCGCCAGCTCAGACCGCGGCGCCCCGGAGCCGCGCGCCGCACGCTTCCGCCGCCCGCCTCTGCGTCGGGGACGCGGAAACCCCGTAGGAGCAGCGGGCGGGCGGGGACGCGAGTCTGTTCACCGCTGCTGCAATATTCTTCCGCCGCCGAGCAAAGAGTCCCAGGCCTCCTGCGGGCCTCGAGATTGGCGGCGTCGCTAGCTATATGGAGAAAGTAGGAAATTTGAATTTTTTTCGTGGACTCGCTTTGGGCTTTTACCTGGGGTAACAACCCCAGGATCTTAATTTCGTGGCCGACCGGAGGGCAACGAGAAAATTCCTCCGCGCGAAACGGGTTCCGGCCGCGAGCCTATAAAAAGCGGGCGGCGCGGTGCGGCTGTCTTTTCAGTCGGGCGCTGAGTGGTTCATCGGATCATGTCTGGTGGTTCTGCGGATTATAACAGGTATGGCGCCCTTTCGGCGGGAGGTGTTGAGTGGGGAAGGTCACGGAGCGCCTGGCGTTTTCGCGGGTGGCCTGGAGGTAAGGAGCTCCAGCTCCGCGGGCGTCTCGGGGGCACAGTATTCCTGTCTCCTTCGAGAAGCTTCCATCATGGGGAGGGCTGCGGGACGACAGGTCGCGGGGACGAAAGCACTGAGGTGACGGGGTGTCCGTCACCAAAGGCTCTTGGGAACCCTAGCGCCTTCGCCCCCGGCGGGACACGGCGTCTCGTAAAGGGCCGTGGCGCAGCCCGCGCTAGGCGCTGTGCGGCCGGGGACCGAGGCCCGGTTTCCGGTCGGCGGCTCGGCTCGGGCCCTGCGCCGTGGCGGAGGGGGTGGCGGCCAGGAGCCGCCGGGCAGGGCCGCGGGGGCGCCGGAGGGCGGTTGGCAGCGCCTCGCCGGCCGCCTCGCCCGCGTCAATCACCCGGCTTGCGCAGAGTTGGGGGCGGAGCTCGGCGCGCGGCGATCTCGCGAGAGCCTCGGCTCCCGAAACGGGAGCGGCCCCGCACGGGCCTGCGGGAAGGGGGCTGCTGGGTGGCGGGTCGCGCTTCCGGCGTCCGCGGCCCCGGGGGAGGCGCGCGGAGTCTGTCGTGCCCCGCGGCGCCGGCTTTGTTAGCTGTCGGAGGGCAGAGAGCACTGATGGGGAGGAGTGATGTGGCCAAGCGGGTCATAAAAGGCAGGCGCGCTTTAAAGGTGCGGTGTGAGGGTCAGGTGGCTTGGGAAAAGGGATGTTGCCTAACTGCGGTGTTCTTGTCAGCAGAGAACATGGAGGCCCAGAGGGAATGGACCCCGATGGTGTCATCGAGGTGAGAAAAATGGGTGTGGATTTTGGATCTGCGAAAAGGTGGGTGCTTGGCATCTGTATTTATTTCAGTATTTTTCGACTTACAGAGCAACTGGAATGAGATTGTTGATAACTTTGATGATATGAATTTAAAGGAGTCACTTCTTCGGGGCATCTATGCTTACGGTTTTGAGAAGCCTTCAGCTATTCAGCAAAGAGCTATTATTCCTTGTATCAAAGGTAAAAGGAAACTCGTTGGCTTTTTAAGAAAGTGAGTTCACTGTTCCACACAGACTTTGGAGCATAAAAGGGAAATCAACCAAAGGGGTCTGCTAGCACCTCTCTGTATTCCTTAAAGTGAAATGATGGCAAATCATCTTTCGGGACTGACCTGAAATGAAGAGAATACTCTTGCTGATCGCTTAACTGTTTGGGCATAATTCATGTTCCAACTGGAATACGTGGTGTGAAGTAGAAGTGACAATTTGATGTGGGATCAGTAAATATGTATCCTACTTTTTTTAGGATATGATGTGATTGCTCAAGCTCAGTCAGGTACTGGCAAGACAGCCACATTTGCTATTTCCATCCTGCAACAGTTGGAGATTGAGTTCAAGGAGACCCAAGCACTAGTATTGGCCCCCACCAGAGAACTGGCTCAACAGGTATTGATAGTGTAGTTCAAAAAAACTGCTTGCGTGTTGCATAGGTTTCAGGTTTCACAACTGTGAAGAATTTAAAGCTTAGCATAACTTGGTCCTATCAGAGCCCCCCTTAATTTTCTGTGCATGCAGGAAGTATTTTGTTCAAAGATAAGCAGGAACTGGGTGTGTAGGTATGTTTTATAGGTTTGTATGCTGACATTTGAAAATCCAAAGTTTCTGTTCAGGGTGGACTAATTATCCAGATTGGAAGACTGAATGCAGTTGTGCAACATGAAAACTGCAGTGACATGTTACCATTTGACTGTCTCAGTAGTTTGTGATGCATCTGTTGCATGCTATGTTTTCAAAGCTCACTGTTGTATTGGCTTTGAAGTAAACCTAATAAAGCAGTGGGCTTTATTAAGGTCCAGATCGAATAAGACTTTTAGTACCTTGTGGGAGGAAAAAGAAACCCAGTTATTTGCCCTCTTTTATTTATGGAACTTATGTTTATTAAATTATTACGCAGTGAAGAATGATGTAGGGAATGGTACTAGCTGATTTCTGGGGCAGTAGGATCCCAAACATGATACTGTACAAGAAAACGTTAGAGAATTTTAGCTTGAAACAGGTCAGTCTGTTTTAAGCTTGGAAGTAGTATTGTGCTCTGCATGCTTAGAAGCTGTTGGCAGACCAGATATTTTGCCATTGTGCTTTGGAAGTTGGTCAGTTTATCCTATAGGATAATAATTATGGTTTTTGGCTTTTAGATCCAAAAGGTAATTCTGGCACTTGGAGATTATATGGGAGCAACTTGCCATGCCTGCATTGGTGGAACAAATGTTCGAAATGAAATGCAAAAACTGCAGGCCGAAGCACCACATATTGTTGTTGGTACACCAGGGAGAGTGTTTGATATGTTAAACAGAAGATATCTTTGTAAGTGTATTTTAAGAGTTGTTTCTTACTGCTGTTGTAATTGTCAGTCAAGTCTTGGAGAATCTGGAGATGATACAGTATGACTTCATTATTAACAGCTCCAAAATGGATCAAAATGTTTGTTTTGGATGAAGCAGATGAAATGTTGAGCCGAGGGTTTAAGGATCAAATCTACGAGATTTTCCAAAAACTAAATACAAGTATTCAGGTAAGTTTCATTTCAACCCCTCATAGTCAAAGGGATTTGGTTTTAATGCAGGTACAGTTACAATATAACTGAAGTGTTTTATTGTCGTTCCCCCTGCTTAAAGTATTTGATACATTACTATCTCTGTCTGACTCCATTCCATGGTAAGACAGAGACGCTTGGTCTCAAACATTTTTTTCTTGACTTGCTGAAAGTTAATCCTATGTGTTTGTGTGACAACATACTCATTGTCTCTTTAGGTTGTGTTGCTTTCTGCCACAATGCCAACTGATGTGTTGGAAGTGACCAAAAAATTCATGAGAGATCCAATTCGGATTCTGGTGAAGAAAGAAGAATTGACCCTTGAAGGAATCAAACAGTTCTATATTAATGTCGAAAGAGAGGTAATTGATTTAATTGTTACAAATTCAGCTAGATTTTACCTTCTTGTATAAGCACTGTGCTAAAATTGCAGAAACTAGGATCATGTCTTGGTTTTTGTAATAATGCTAGCAGAGTACACACAAGAAGAAAAGTAACTGCACTAGATCCTGAAGACTGGGGTGGACCTCTTTCTTAATGTCCAGTGTCCTTTGTCTTAAGGTTTGGTGCAATATGTGTTTAGACAGGCTTTAACAGTGATTTTCTAATGAAAAATTAGAGTGTTGTTGACTGTTAACTTTTTCTTTGGAAATACCTAGGAATGGAAGTTGGATACACTTTGTGATTTGTATGAGACACTCACCATTACACAGGCTGTTATTTTTCTCAATACAAGGCGCAAGGTGGATTGGCTCACCGAGAAAATGCATGCCAGGGACTTCACAGTTTCTGCTCTGGTAAGAGGGTCACTAGTAATGCTGATGAGAATATATGGTCATTAAAGCAGGATTCAGACTACAGCATGGCTGCTAAGTGCTGTGCTGTCGTTCCCCCTGCTCAAAATAAAGTTGTTTCTTAACTATACCTGTCTGCTATGCCTGCGTAGCAGCCAGGGACGCTTGGTCTCATACATGTTGAAACTTAAAAGTTGACCTGATGGGTGATTCTAGAATTAACTTAGCTCATTTGTTCACATACAGCATGGTGACATGGATCAGAAGGAGAGAGATGTTATCATGAGGGAATTTCGATCAGGGTCAAGCCGTGTTCTCATCACTACTGACTTGTTGGTTAGTTTTCTTTTCTTTTTTTTTTTAAGTCTACCAAAAGTTAATTTTGAGGGTAAGGTTTTTAATGACCTTTACCAATCTAGGCTGTTTGGGAGACTAAAGACCACACTCCACAGTGAACTATGCCATTCAGTATATAGTTCATTACTATTTTGTGGCAACATCCCATTTAATCCAGTTTTTTTTATTTAATTGGAATTTTCAACATACCTCTTTGTATTTCAGGCTCGTGGGATTGATGTGCAACAAGTGTCCTTGGTTATAAACTATGATCTACCTACCAATCGTGAAAATTACATTCACAGGTGAGGAGAGCATCTTGACCATTTGTGTAACTGGTGAAATTCATGTGTTTTCCTACAATGATTTGTACGAAAAATACGGTCAAATCAGGGTGTAGATTCTGTGAAAAGACAAAGCAGTTTAGTAAGATGTAGTTAAAATTACACTTGGGAAGACTGGCTAGAACGAAGTGGGAAAACTTGTACCTATGACCAGATTGTGCACACACACAGATCAGGTTGCTTTAGGTCTTCATTTGTTTTGAGTTTTATTGTTAGTGATGCTCTTGTGTCTGTGCTTTTTTTTTGGTGATTTCTTCTGTAGTTGGGATTTTTCTTGTTGTTGCCTGGTAGCATTTTGAGTGATCCCTGGTTTAGTCATAGTGGCTTTATCCCTAAATAAATTGGAATTGTACTTTGTTATATGATGTAAAAAAAGACTTTTTAAAAAATACAGGAGTCGATAGCAGCAGTTGATGACGAGATGGCGCTCAGAAGCGGCGTTGACGTAATTTAGGACGTGGAGTCATAAGCGAAACAGCACACTGTTTGAATAAAGAGCGAGTCGGTATTTATAATTTGTTTTTCTTTTGTCATGATTATTTGATATTTTAAGTTGCTCCAGCCCAGGCATTTTATGTTAGCATTTCTACTAGGGAGCATTAGGTGGTTGTGTCTGGTTTGTGTAGGAAGGTAGAGCTCTTCTGGAGGTAAACACGTTTGAGTAATTGAGTAGAACGTGTGATACTGAGCAAAAAAAGCAGTGATAAGTTTGGGTCACCATACCAAATTCGTTTTCCCACTGGAAAAATTTTAAGTTTTAGAAAGTAGTTAACCTTCAGCATTTGTATTTACAGTTTACAGTTCCAGAAGTGCGTCGAAATGGATTACATAACTGTTCTTTGTTTTATCCCTGGTGTTTACATCTGTCCCAGGCCGACAACTGCTCTTGGCTGGCCCACTTTGGTATGGGCTTTAATTTCACTACCCCAAACACAGTACTGTCATCTGCTTTATAGTAATGCTCAAGACGCCTGATAAAATCTCATTTTGCAGCCAGACAAGCCTTTGAATCCTTTTGGCACTAACTGCAAAGGAATATTTTTTCCCTCTACGTACTGATTTAGCCGCTAGTGCTCCAATTAAAGCACGAACTGTAACCTTTAAGTAAACTGCAGCTGATGGTTAACAAGTGGATCGTCATGTTCAGTAGTTCATAAAAAGTATTCGAGAAGTTAATTCTGATTGTTGTTTTCTTTCTCTTACACAGAATTGGCAGAGGGGGTCGATTTGGGAGGAAAGGTGTGGCTATAAACTTTGTTACTGAAGAAGACAAGAGGATTCTTCGTGACATTGAGACTTTCTACAATACTACAGTGGAGGAAATGCCCATGAATGTGGCTGACCTTATTTAATTCCTGGGATGAGATGGTTTTGAATGCAGTGCTCGCTGTTGCTGAATAGGCAATCACAACGTGCATTGTGCTTCTTTGGGAATTTTTGAATCTTGTCTCAATGCTCATAACGGATCAGAAATACAGATTTTGATAGCAAAGCGACGTTAGTCGTGAGCTCTTGTGAGGAAAGTCATTGGCTTTATCCTCTTTAGAGTTAGACTGTTGGGGTGGGTATAAAAAAGATGGGGTCTGTAAAATCTTTCTTTCTTAGAAATTTATTTCCTAGTTCTGTAGAAATGGTTGTATTAGATGTTCTCTATCATTTAATAATATACTTGTGGACTAAAAGATATAAGTGCTGTATAAAATCAGCCAATTATGTTAAACTAGCATATCTGCCTTTATTGTGTTTGTCTTTAGCCTGAATAGAAAGGCCTTTAAAATTGATTTTTTTAAGAAAGCATTTGAATGCATTTTGTTTTGGTATTGTATTTATTCAATAAAGTATTTAATTAGTGCTAAGTGTGAACTGGACCCTGTTGCTAAACCCCAGCAAGCAATCATATTCTAGGTAGGGTTAAACCCCCAGTAAAATTGCCATATTGCACATGTCTTAATGAAGTTTGAATGTTAAATAAATTGTATATTCACTTTAAAGGCGGCTTGGTAATTTTTATTTTCATGTTCTGCATTACAAAGAGCATTTTTTGGGTAAGCTTTTAGCCAGTTTTTGGACTAACAATTCTGAGTTAATTGCTGCATTAGAGTTGCACAAAGGCTTATCAATTGCAGGTGTTCATCCGCACCATCTGTTAAGCATTTGTCAACTTCCTAGAAGAAAATACATTACGGTTAGTAAACTTTCAGTCATGGTTACTGTACTAACGACTGCCCAGTGTGTACTACTTACAGCAAGTTTTTCTGTAATAATGGACTTTTGTTTATCAGAAAGGTTAGCATTCTCTACAATTGCATCATGAAGCTGATTTACAAGTTGAGTTGCTGCATGACCCTCATTTATCAAGTCCTGTAGAGGGAGAAAAAGGTGACTATTGTCTTTCCCCCACCAATTTAAACTGTGACTATTTAGAGTCAGTACCTTTACTGCAGCTTCTAGTTTGTCAAAAGAGCCACTCTGACATGCAGCAAATATTCCATCAATTGTCTCAGCTGGTATCACCTAAAAGGATAAGTTAGTGTTTTTGGGGGGTGGGAGTAGAGCCAATGTGGACATACAGTACTTCTATGAAACTTAAATATTTCAAATTTGTGCTTATGGTACAGAACTGCTTACTCTGGTCAATGAAGTAATTTTCCCTCTTCCCTGGCCTTTAGTGTATTTAATGGGTCAAATAACCTGAAAGCGAAAAGTCAAGTAGCTTCTCTAAGGAGATTGAAGTCTACTCACAGAATTTACCCAGGTAAAAAAAAATGCCCTAGAAACCAAAGGAGTGTAGAGAGAACTGAAGTGAGTTTTGATGTGGAAGTCCTGTAATTTAGAGGCTGGCTCTAAACACGCCTTCACCAGGAACAAAAATTTACAATAAACGCATCTGTCATTTTGTAAACTGGAGTAATTACCATTTATAATATCAGAATTATCTAGACATAGTGCATACAGCAAGCCAAGTGTAGCACATGTTTCCAAAGCTGAAGAATGATCTGGTCAGGCAATTTACTATGGGCCCATCTCAAAACCAGGGCAGCTCTGTGTAAAGTACCTGGATTCTTCTGCAAATACAATGTTTTGCATAAGGAATTTCTGTCAAGGCCCTATGGATACCAAGAGATGTGTCCTTCTGGCAAAAAGATCCCATGTAGGTGAACACTATAATTACTGAAAATTAGCTATGTGCTCCAACTGGCTCATACAACTAAGATGTTTATTATATGCCTGACATCCTGAAAGCCAGTATTAATCACTTCCTCCCCCTTGAAGTAATGATAACTCCCTGGTTGTTTACTACACTTTCTTATATAGGCTTTTGCACATAATTTTCTAAAAGCCACAAAAATGTCAGCTAGAATTTGAAAGTATCTAATGTTCTTACCCCAGCAATGTCTGTGATCACTTTTTCCATGACTTCCTTTCCACCTGTTAATCGAGTGGCACTTTGAAGAAATGTAATGGCTTTCCTTAAGTCTCCTTCTGATACTTTAACAAGATAATCTATTCCCTGAAGAAAGAAGAATTGTTTTTAATCTGTGATCACCTGTTAAAGTCTTCTGACTTTAAAGAAAAGTGAAGTACTATGTTTTAGCTTAGATTTGGGGGGGAAAAATACTTGTTTCTAGGGGAGTATCAGTTGTATGGTGGCAGAAATTGATCAAGACAGCATGTGTCCAATGGAATAGAGATGTCTCTGAAAACTGGTGGAGATGGAAAGATTTTCCATACTTGGACTAGTTTCTGGATCATACCAAGCAAAGAAAATTCAAGCTACGGTTAAATTCTATGATGAGTAAGGGACATACATTTTCTAATACTTGGACTGCTAGTTCTGAGACTAAAAACTTGGCATTATGCAGAGATTTACTGCAGAATTAACATGTATGAAATCTACCAGTCTGAAGTCTGAAATACCAGGTAAGCTAGCTTAAATATCTCCAAAAGTAACAGCAGCTCAATCTTGTATTCCTGGACATGCCAACTGTTGCTCATTCAGCTTAGCTGGTCCATATGGAGTCATCAAAGGAGCTCAGAATTACCTCGTTGCTAATTTTGACATTTTCCTTCTCAGCAATGTCTAATAACCGCTGCTGTTGAATTTTATCTGAGAGAGGCTTGAAGCGGAACTTTGAACATCTAGAGGTCAACGGTTCAATTATTCTGTAAAAGATCAGAAAAAACATGTTAGTGTCTTAAGAATTTTCCAGACTTTAATCAAGAACAAGTAAGATTTGATGGAGAAATTAATGCAGTATTGAAAATAAATTTTTCTCCCCCTGTGCGGTTTATCAAAATAGATTGCCTGATAGCGAATATTCACACCAGGAAAGAGAACTTGGAATGTTCTTAACACAAATTTTGAGGGGAAAGACAGGCCAACTGCTCTAATTATTATGACACTATAGAAATGTTACATGGTACTCCATAAACAGGTACTGTGTGTCAGCGGAAAAAGCTGCCTGATCTCTCCGGTCAGGGTCAGGGCAGTATACACACCGACTGACATAGTTACAGATGAGGCAGAACCGCGTGGTCTTAGACTCCTTCTCCATGGTGCGTCTTAGAGCTGCCTGAGCAGCCGAGGTCATAGAGTCCGCTTCATCCAAAATCACAATCTTAAAAGGAGGACATGGCTTCCCACTGATTCAAGAGAAACACACAGGGGTTGAGCATTATTAACGTGGATAGTTTTTAACAGCTTTGGTGAGACACAAAGTGTATGCAGTTCAGTCATTTTCAGTGCGCGGTGATCCCCATTACTCAGAGATTTTGTTTCAAGAATCCCAGTGGATGCCTGAAACCAGGTATTATCAAACCTTACTGTTTTCTGCCTACATATATGTACCTATTTGTGTTATTTTTTTCCCCTTTCTTCTCTCCCTCCCTCCCTCCCCCTTTCCCCTCCTTCCTTGCCAGTACTGGGGACTGAACCCAGGGCCTTCACACTGAATTACACTGCCAGCTCTTTTTTATTTTTGAGACAGGCCTTATTAAGTTGTAGCGGGGCTTGAACTTGTGATCCTCCTGCCACAGGCTCCCAGGATGCTGGGACTGCAGGCATATCCCACCATGCCCAGCACCCAGGAAGCTAAATTTATAAATTAAGATGCTGGAAGAGATTTGCAATTACTTAAAATCAAAGAGCTGTAATAACATAATAAAATTAGTATTTCTACTCCTGTGTTTCTCAGCTACTGTAAGACAAGGGTTACTGGAACACGAGCACTGTGCCACACGATCTGAGAACTGAGACACAGCTGGGAAGTGACTTGTCTGTCCAGTGCATGCACAGCATGGACACACTAGACATACTCAGCCACTACTCACAGTGACATGCAATATAAAATGACGGAACTGTTAAATCTGGAATTTTCCGTTTAGTATTTTCAGACCACAGTTGACCACGGATGCTGAAACTACAGAAGGTGAAACAGCAGGTAAGGGCGGTCTGCCTTACTCAAGAATTGTGCAACCATCACCATGGTCTAATTTTAGAATATTTTCATCACTCCAGAAAGAAACTTCCTGCCCATTAGGAGTCATTCTCCCAGCTCTCAGCAATCAACAGTCTACTTTCTATTTCTAGGTTTCCCTGTCCTGAACATTTCATATAAGTGGAATTTGTAACACATAGTCTTCTGTGGCTGCTCTCTTCTCTCTCTCTCGTTTTTGTTTTTTTGAAATTGGGTCTTACCACATAGCCCAGGCTGGCCTCAAACTCACAATGACCCTCCTGCCTCAGCCTCCCAAGTGCTGGGATTATAGGCATGCACCACCTGGCTAATTTAGCATCTTTTCAAGGTTCATTTATGTTCTGGTAGGTGTCACTGCTTTAGTCTTTTTCACTGCTAAATCTCATGTGTGTGGTGGCACATGCCTGTACTTCTAGCACTCTCAGAGGTTGAGACAGAAGAACTGAAAGTTTGAGGTCAACCAGGGTAACGCGATGACTTAATGAGACACTGTCTCAAAATAAGAAAAGAGCTGTAGATGTAGCTCTCTAGAGACCCTAGGTTCAATCTAGAACCAAAAAAAAAAGCAAATGGATATAATTTTATCATATTTTATTCATCTATTATTCTGTTCAACACTTGGGTTTTTCCATGTTTTGGCTACTAGAAATGCTATGAATTGTGTTTTTATGTTTTTGAGCAGTTTTACATTTTCATCTGTTATTAGTACAGTCCCTAGAATTTCTGGGTCATGGTAATTCTGCTTAACTTTTAGAGGAACCATGCAACTGTTCTTTTTGAAGAGACTACATTGTTTTACATTCTATCCAGCAATGTATGAGGTTTATGATTTCTCCACATCCCTGTCAATACTTAGTCATTTTCTTTCTGATTTTAGCCATGGAAGTGGGTAAAAAGTAGTATCTCATCATGATTTTGATATTTATTTTCCTAATGATTAATAATGTTGATGAGTATTTTTTTCATGTGCTTACAGGTATATATATATATATATTTTTTTTTTTGGTGGTATTAGTGATTAAACCCATCCAGTTTAGATGAGAGCATAGATGATACCCCAACTCTGAAATATACACTAAAGCTTAAGGTGTCCAACAGAAAGGGGAGGCAACTTTCCTCCCTAACACTAGTGCAAAAATAAAAATGTTTATTATGAATACATACTACCAAACTATCAAATTTGATCAAAACCTATTCCTTAGACAAAATACTAGTAAGAACCCCTAATGATATACAACTTGTCATTATAAAGGTCATTTCTGGGCTTAAATAATTTAGAAACAATATGATCTAATCATAAGAAAGGGGTTGAAAATTTGGCAGAAGCATGTACTGTCTTAGTCCATTTTGTGTTACTACAACAGAATATCCGAGGACTGGATAAATTAAGAGTATTTCTCACAGTTCTGAAGGCTAAGAAGTCTAAGAGGGAGGGGCTACATCTCACAAAGGCCTTCTGGTCATAACACGGCAGCAGGTATCACCAGGCAAGATAGAGCAAGTGTGTTAACTAGGGCCTGTCTTCCTCTTATAAAGCCACTAAGGCCGGCATGGGGGACACATTCTCATGATCTCTTCTGAATCTAAGTATCTCCCAAAGGACCCATCTCCAAATACCATTAGCGTATGGATCTGGGGATTGTTCCAATACATGAACTTTTGGGGGATACATTCAAGCCACAACCCATAATGTTATGCTACGAAGAAGCAAAGGCAAGTTTACTTACTCTGAACGACTTCCTGATACCGCTAACTGCGCAAAATTTTTCACTTTCTCTCGAACTACTTGTATTCCACGTTCATCGGATGCATTTAACTCAAGAACTCTTGATCGAAACAGTTCGGGTCTATTTTAAAACGGAACAAATATGAAACATAAAGCATACAAGTAACCCAGGTCTAACTTGTATTTTAAGATTTGTACACTTTAGTTTAAAATCCACCTAACAAACACATATGAGGCATATAATAATTTCTGTATTTTCTTTTTGCAAAGTCATGCAATTAACATTTTGGTTCTTCCCCATGCATTAGAAAATGTAATTATATAGCATATAAAATTTTAAGATAGTTTTCTTTTTTCTTTTTTTTTTTTTTTTGCGGCACCGGGGATTGAACTCACCACCTTGTGCTTGCCAGGCAGGCGCTTAGACCACTGAGCTAGATCCCCAGCCCCTAAGATAGTTTTCCACAATAAACATCTTGCAGTGTCCAATGTAAGTGTCATTTTAATGGCTGTATGATTTTTCTTAATTTACTTAACATTCTTCAAATGTTAGACATTCAATTTTAAATATGTTATAATTCAGCACATTTTGAACTAGCTCCATAGAGTGGATAGCTATAGGGGAAATCACTGCATTAAACATGAGTTTTTTTCTTTTTTGCAGTGCAAGGGGATCAAACCAAGGTCCTTGCTCATGGCAGGCAAGAGCTATACCACTAAGCTACATCCCCCATATGAACAATTTTTAAAGTGAGTTTTTTTTTTTAAGTTAAATTACCAAAAGTGGTATGAATTCACTGTAGAGAAATCAAAAGAAAATAAAAACACCCAGCACACCCTGTCAAGCCAGTTTTGAAACTTCCCTTTAATCTTTTTACACATGTACACATACACATACACACACACACACACACTTAAAAGATGGGCTAGGGGTATAGAGTGCTACTACAGTGCATGTTTAGCCTCAGATTTAACATGCAGCACAAAAAAGACCCCCCCACCCCATAAGAGTAATGATTTAGTCATATACTTATTTTTCCTAATTAGCATCATATCTTATCTTAAACATTCTTCCACAGGAGTAAACAGGAATCTTTGTGCACATATATTCTATCTGAAACCACAATTACAATTAAAAATGAAATTTATGACAAAAGTTTTTCTTTTTTATTAAGGACAAATATTTCATAAGAGATACATAAAAAGTTATATAATCTGGACTCACTCCAGAATACATATGAGAATAATGAAGGATTTAACAGTTTCATTAATGACTACATTGCTAAGTTAGTTCAGCTTAAATGTGAGTTGTGCAATAATCAAAAAAGCTTTGAGGAAAAAAGGTTGCTGTCTGATAAAGAGGCTCGCAGTAGCTTCTCTTGTCTCCCTTCACATTTTGACATAACTAGTCATCCTTACACATCTGGTGGTTTTACAGAAATTTATTATTTTCAGATTTAGGATTTTAGATATGTGATAAAAAAAATTCTGGGTAAATTCAAGTGAGCCTTTCTTATGCTGGTGCATGTTGCATTATCAGACCCAGGCCACTATCTAGCTGACCCTAGAACAACACAAGGGTTAAGGGTGTGTGCAAACACCCCCCATGGCCCAAAATCCAACAGTTAACTTCCAACTTCCCAAAAACTGAAAAGCCTGCAGTTGACCTGAAGTCTTAGCGATAATAGTCAATTGACATATACTCTGTATTTTATAAGTACTATATACAGCAAAAAACAAGTGAGAACGTTGAGATTATGTTTTAAAGAGACACATAGTTTACTGGAAAGACAAACTTTTCAGGACTGCTCACAAAGAGATGATTAGCATCATTTTTTTGGGGGGGTAGTACTGGGGATTCGAACCCAAGGAATCTGCACTGAGCTTTCCTAGACCTTTTCAAAAATTTTTGTTAAACAGGGTTTCACTAATCTGCCAAATCAGGCTGAGTTTGAACTTGTGATCCTCCTGCTTCATCCTCCAGAGTGCTGGGATTATAAGCATACCTATAACATTTGAACTCAGTTCAATAGCAACAGGAGTTGGCTAGGAAATTACTGTAATAGTATGGCGTGTACTACGGTTCATTTAATGCGGTTATGATTAAATACAGCATCTTTGTCTGCATCTCTCGTGACTGGATGGCACCATGTATACCTGGTGATTTTTTAAACATGATGTGTACCTGTCGGAGTATGTGATGTTTACATTCATCCCAGGGAGTGGGTACATGTATTGAACACATCTTGCTTCCTTTTATTCCTCTTCCCCTCCCACCACTTCCTTCCTTCTGTCTCTAGATCCCCTTTCCCTATTTTCGTTATCATTATTTTTAGTTCATGCTTATGACATACAAAGATTATATTCACTGAGGGGAGCTGGAATATGTACATGATGCACCTGACATCTTTTTACATCCCCTTCTCTCCCACTTTCTCCCTACCTTCAGACTCTTGGTCCTCTTCCCATTTGCAAAAGATCTCCCTCTTTCCTTTTATCAGTTTTTTATTTCACTCATTTGTACTTTGGATTACTCCTCAAATGAGAGAAATTATATGGTATTTGTGTCTGATGTATTTCACTGGATGTTATGTTTTCAAGGTGTCTGTATTCCTACAAATGTCCCATTAGCCTGCATTTTACCTTAGTACTCCATTATATGTAGATATTACATTTTCTTTATCCATTCATCTGTTGATTGACATATAAGCATCTTCTTACATTTAGCTATTACAAATTGTGGTGCTGCAAACATTGGTATGCATGTATCTCTGCATTATTTTTTTTTTTTGCGGCACCAGGGATTGAACTCACAACCTCATGCTTGCCAGGCAGGCGCTTAGGCCACTGAGCCAAATCCCAGGTCCTTGTCTTTTGAGACAGGGTCTCACTATGCTGTTCAGACTGGCCTTGAGCTCACTTTGTAGCCCAGGCTCGTCTTGAACTTGCAACAATCCTGCCTCAGCTTCCCGAGGGATTAGAGGTGTGTGCCACCACACCCAGCTTGTATTTTTAATTTTTTGACAAGTCTTCATATTGAGTTCCATAATGGTTGTACTAGTTTACATTCCTACCAATAGTGTAGAAGGGTTCCCTTCTCACAGCAGCTATGCCAGCATTTGTTATTCTTTTTTTTTTTGTACCAGGGATTGAACTCACAACCTTGTGCTTGCTAGGCAAGTACTATGCTGCTGAGCTAGATCCCCAGCCCCTCGGCATCTGTTATTATTTGGTTTCTTGATGATTACCATTTTTCTCTGGTGAGATGAAATCTTAAGCGTTAATCTGCATTTCTCTTAACAGCCAGAAATGTTGAACATTTTTTCATGTATTGGCCATTTCCGAGAAGTGTCATTCATTTCACTTGCCCATTTTTTGATGAGGTTTTTTGGTGGGGGTAGGGGGAGGGTGCCTAATTTTTTTTTTTTTTTTCAGAGTGTCTTGCTGTAAACTCACTATGTAGCCCGGTTAGCCATGAACTCTCAGTAATTCTGCCTCCGCCATCTAAGCGCTAGAATTATAGCAATATCACAGTTTTTTTTGGGGGGAGGAGGGTCTAGTTTTTCTGAGTTCTTTACATATTCTAGGTATTAGTTTTTTTTTTTTA